>JXSR01S028555.1:17130-29344 GCA_000969725.1 Ophiothrix spiculata
TATACGTTTTTTCACCACGACCTTCAGATCATGATTTCATGATGTTAGTGCGAGTTTACCCAAAAGTGTTAAATATCATATTGAAGCTTAGGTTCAGAGGTTTCCAAAAATAGGTTTTGTTTTGAACTGGTTGCCATGGTAACGACACTAGGCCTCTGATTGGCTAAACACAAGAACGAACGTAACTAGAAAACCAAATCTTGCATGTTCACCATATTTTGGGATGTGGTGTATAATAACAATACGGAGAAAACCATGAATCCGGATTTTCGATTTGGTTGCCATGGTAACCAGGAACCGACTAATTAGGTAATTTTGGACCGTAATTCAAATTTGGAAACGAAATTCAAAAATCCGGCTTCATGGTTTTCTCCGCCTATTTATGCTCAATATGTATGCCAAAAATCTTTTTGATACTATATTTCGTTTTGAGTTACGCTTGTTTTCGTATCGCATGTTTGCGGTTTTTTGACTTTAGAGATATAGGCCTTTAAACATTGGCAAAAAATTATAACTTGAAAAAATATTTAAACATTTTTAAGTAACTATAACACTATGAAAGATAATAAATTTACACACATTTTAAGCCCATTTTAGTGAAAATCGGATTTAATTTAGTGGAGTTACAGATTTTTAAGCAATATCATGTTCAAATATAGCAGGATGAGATAAAATGAAGAAATACATAAAAAACCCGACAAACTCAAAAAATTTAGTTGTAAATTATTCACAATGCATTATCTTGATAAAATAAGTTGTTTATTTTATAGGAAAATGTAATTATTTGATTAAAATCTATTTTAAATGAAAATCCTACAAATTACAGGGTGAATGTCTTCTATATACAAATGTATAGGAAAAACGTCACGAAAATTTCGACTGTCTGTCTTAAAATCGCCATAACTTTGGAACCGAATGTCCGATTGAACTCAAATAAAAAGCATTAGAAAGAAGAGATTCTGTAGTTTGTCTATGTGCTGATATCTAATTTTTTTGATTTAAACGAATTGTTGGAAAATAAAAACGTATACCCCCCCTTAATGTTATCTTTTTTTTTTATTAGCAACAAATAAGACGTTTTATGGCAAACTACAAACTATTGATTTATCGGCCATTTCTGTCCAAAATCATGGTTTCGATCCGGAAGTACTTTATGACGTTATAATTACGCAGCACCTCACTTGAATTTTTGTGATCGTTGGATAGGAGATGGTTATACTTAACCATTGGTTGTAAAATCAAGTGCATGGGGCCTGGTTAGAAATGTAACAACCCCATTCAATACAATAGAAGGTGCCTTGGTCAAAAATTTATTCTTAGTTTATTTGCAAACGACATGAAGCATTTCGACATTTCGAAACTCTAAAAATTGTCTCTTGATAATACTTAATATTCAGTAGGCGCTAGGGATTACTTAAGAGAGTTTGAGACTGATGTTTATAAAAACTGCAGTAAATGTTAGTTTGACATATTCTAAAATTGAGTTAGTTCAGACAGATATACTAACAGAAACACTTCATGACTCGACTAATGCTCTAGTTTATATGCTGAAGCCAGCATTATGAAGTATTTTTTATACTCATTCACTTTGAAGCATTACATATATGGAAACGCAATACGAGTAATCGGGTCAATTGTAAGACATACCATTTTCCATGGAGCAAAAGCTGGCGCACTTTAATAAGTCCTTAGAGAAAGAAAACTGAATCTTATATATAATATATTCATTAATAGCTGACCCACTTATTTTATAAACATATCTATAAATGCTTCGCTCGAAAAGAATAGTTTGAAAAACGGAAAAAATAGTTTGAACCACTGAATTATAGATGGGGTGTCATTTGAATTTAGTGCATATGCACTGTAGTGTTAGCTTTAAAGTGATAAATAAATGACTATAACAAATTATTTTCAGCGTTTAAACGCTTAAAAACATATCATAGTGTGTATAACGTTTAAAAAAAAATGCTTTTGTTATTCGCATAAAAATGACATATTGTCTATATTTTTTTTCATGAAATGCATATATCTCATAATTACCGAGTAACAAACACCCAAACAAATAAAAACAAACAACCCAACAACAACAACAAAACCCAAGAACAAAAAACACAAACAAACAGATAACACTTTATGCCAAAAAAAATGCAAGTAATCTTTTCGAACAAAATACCCTTATCGTCACTTCTCGATCAGGTAGCAATCTGTTTGGTTGGAGACTTAATAGGCAAGGGGCAGGCTATCATTTGTACACACATTAGAGGTATAGGGGCAACCTACTTTTGTGCAAACAACTGTTGGCAAGGGGCAGCCTTCAGGAAGACTCTTTTAAGAGCCACAAATATCTCAAAAGAACAACACATTAGAGGTTAGGGGCAACCAACTTTTGATTAATATTTATAACTGACCTAAATCTGTCAAATATTTTTCATTACACATCATTACAAAATCATTGGTGTTTTTTCCAGCTTTGCAGTTTCTATAATTGTTTCGTCGATTTTGTCATATTCATTTTCCACTTGAATGTTTTTTACATCGTTAAGGTAACCATTTGGTTGGAGTGGCAAGTCGAAGTCCCAAACTCAAACAGTAGTCGTTAAACCTTACATTGCCTTATGTCGATCAAACAAAAATGATCTAGCCAATAAAAACACAAGAATTCAAAATACGCGGAATGGATTGAGAATTTACAACTCATTGCGTGTGTTGCGTTTCCCTTTGCGTTATGATCGTATGATTTTTTTTTTGTAATACAAGTCACATGAAGAGCCTCTACCGCAAGGAATATACATTATTTTTGTCGGATTCTTTAATTTGAGACCATTGATGTGAGTATAAACTTTTTTACAACTTGATGTATTATATTCTTCGTGAATATACAATGGTTTTAGACATGTTTGTTCTCAAAAAGTGTCAAAATTCGATGTTTTAATTTATAAAGCTTCAAAACTCAACTTTCAGATTCTGCCTCTTAAGGTCGACATCTTTGACATAAACGGGTTGTTTTTTCAATGATGTTCTCCTTACAATTTAGTTAAAAGTACATGTTCGGCTAAAGGTCAAATTTCAGGTCACTAAGTATGATGATACTATATTGACTCACTTTTTGGAGAATTTTGAGTCAATAACGACTTTTGACTCATTTACATAAATTACTGAGTCAAATACGAAATTTGAAAACGAGGCTGTGGGCGGCCATTTTCTTGAACATGCATGGTCGGTGACGAAAGCATTGTTAGTGGTTGATGACACAAAATTGTCATTTCTGTGAGCACTTTTTTGGCATTTAACACTGTCAGAAGTAATATGTGGAACTTCTGGAGCTGACATCAAGCTACAAGTATAAATTACTACATTAAGCAGTGATTTTATATGGAGTTAGCTTACAATATTGTTGTTTTATTGCAGTAAGCTTAGCCTAAGCTTAACCTCTTGGACTCGGAATTTGACTCGGAATTAGTGTCTACTATGATGATGGGCAATATTGTGTCTACAGTCACCAACACCTTTCAGATCATCCTCCATGTTTGTGCACAAAGAGGACGTAACTCGAATAAGTCAATAATGAGTGAGTCAAATGATCTGCATTATCTTTAATCTGAGTCTTTTGACTCATTTTACACAAGCAAGTGCGTCACTACAGAGACAAAACTGATGACCCATTAAGGTAATGAAGTTGAGTCTTCTGATTCAACTGGACTTGATCGGAGTCACTTGACTCATCACATCTGAGTCACATGACTCACTACAGTGACTCAGTTAGCATACAACGTGCATCACTATAGAGACAAATAAAAGACTCACGTATCTGAGTCACCTGACTCAGTAAATATTTTTCTGTGTACAGTTCGGCAAACACAAAAAAGCTTTGATTGGCTCTTAAACAGATAACTCTGAAGGTTGATCCAACGTAAATTATCCGATTTTATATAGTTATACTCTATGGGGGAGAAACCAAACTCGTTAATAGCAAACAAGCAACACCTTTTTTCTTCGGGGAAACACTTTCATGCAATAAATTGTCCACATTTAAAAATTAGAGAATTCCTTATTGCAAAATGCCATCCCTCAGAATCCCTCTTTAGAATGAACAATATTTTTTTAAATAATAACAGTTCCTTAAAATTAAATAATTAATTATAATGCGGGGGCACCTAATAGTATGCATAGTAGGCCTAATGCATAGTGTGAGAAGGTAGCATTATCGAAATGTTAACTAATATTTTTTTGATAATTACAAAACCAAGCTTGTTGTAGAAAATCTTCATTTCTTTCCTTTAATTAAGTACTCCCTGTCAACCTTTGAATTTAAGGAACCTTTCTCAGTCGTTCTACAAGAAAGCAAGCGAGATGGCATTTCCCCAATAGGATTCGATATTATAGTACAGGCTCCATATCACTAATGTGATTGTATTGATTAAAACAAATGGGTCATATGATGAGAATCACTTTGTTACCGTGGTTTTATTGGTCGACTGGGACAAATGTGGCACACTGAAGAAAGATACACTATTGAAACGCAAGGCAATTTTACACTTATGCTCTTTTCGTTGATTAAAGAACATAAGCAAAAAGTCATTTTCACATTATCAGAGGCTGTGAGAGCTTTGTAACAAAGGGTAGGTCAAACAAAACAATCACATCAGTGACATGCAAACTTGGAAGATTCAATTTTGGCAAATATCAAAGTTAAGTTATTTGTAGGAACTAAAAGCGAATTTATTCCTCTGTGATATGACACCAATGTTTTATCAATCCCATCCTGGGTTGCAAATTTAGAGCCGAAAATAGGACTACCATTTTGTATATAGTTTTTGTTTCTGTGAAAAAATCCTAAAATCCTAAAAACTCTTTGGCAAAGGTCATCACTAATAGTACAACGAAATTTAACAGCGTACTTTGCAGGTATACTTAATATTTCTAACAAAATGAGAAATTGTTAAGTCCCATAATGAGTTAGAAGTTATGTACGATTATTGTTTGCAATTATCTGACATGGTCCAAAGTGACAAAGTTCATATTTTTGAATATTTTTTTTCGAACAAACGAACTACTTTGGTGAAAACATTCACTTCAATTATACCAAATTTAATCATATCTCAAATCGACCTCCCCACCACGTTCATATTTGTGAATAATTTTTTTTCCGAATAAACGGATTACTTTGGTGATAACATTCACTTCAATAATACACAATTTCACCATATCTCAAATCAACCTCCCCACCATGTTCATATTTGTGAATATTTCGATTTTTTTTTATATTTTTCAAATACTAGTTAACAAATTACTTTGGTGATAACATATTCAATGATACAGAATTTCACGATCCCAAATCGACCTCCCAACCATATTACACTCATTTTCACTTGAGCTTACCGTATCTCAGAATTGTTTTTGGAATGGTCGGTTGCTTTTGCGTTTTTATGCTGCGGGGAAAAACCTTCCAGGGGGTGGTGCAACAATCCCCCATGGTTAGTCGATGATTAAAGCTAAGAGTTCATGATTTACGACCTTTCCTGAACTGATATAGTTCGGTTGAAAGATAAGCTGACTGATGTCTACGCATATCATATTTTAACAAACAACAATTTGAGTACGTTGTTGCTAAATATTGTTAACAGCAAGGATTGAGGCCTTTGATCTGTCAAATTTTGCAGATAAAAGCACCGGAGAATATGCGTTTTTTCCATATTGCCTTATTGTGTCATCTCTATCTACAGATTGATAATCACAATGTTATATACTTGTAATTAACAAAAGGCCGTCAAAGTCCGACGGGGTGGTCGCCACCTCGAAAAATTTTAAATCGCCATTTTTAAAAATATCTGCTTGGTATGGACTTGAAACTAACAGGATATGTTAGCATTATCGTTTCCCTTATTTATTAGCAAAAAATTGGACATTTAGATCTTTCATAACTTTTTTAAGTGGTGATTTGTTTTGCCGATAACCGAAATTTTTGGTCCTGAAATACTTTATGGCGTCATTAGTACTTAACGCCTCGACTGATTTTCATGATCTTAGTATCAATTAAAAGAGGAGACCTTAACCTATACTACAGTATCAAACAAAATAATCAAGAGGAGTTTGTAACCAGTTACAAGTACGTTCAATACGTTATCCATAAGGTATGTCTGTTATGTATGCGTTATTAATTCGTTATTCACACGTTCAATATGTGAAACTTTTGTACGTCATTCATACGTTTTGTTATATACGGTGATGTCTGACAGAGCCTTAATGAAGAACTGTTTTAATGACTTTTGTGTTGAAAGAAGCTTGGCAATAAATTGTTTACAATCAATGTTGTGATTGACCAAGCCTAAATATTATTCCTCCTTGTAAACAGATTACCATTCTTGCCTCTGCAGGCAAAATTATTACCAGAACTGAATTGTTTCAAATCATTAGAGGGGAGAGTGGCCAAGCGATTAGAGCACATGTCTCGTAATGTAGAGGTTGTTAATTCGAGCCCCGGGCTGGGCGGTTTTCGTCTCCTTGTTTCCTTGGACAAGAAACTTTACTCTACTTGCTCCATTGTTCGGAAGTCACGTAAAGCCGTTTGGCCCCATGTACAAATAGAGTCCTTCATGGGGAATGCATTTCATGCAAGCACTGTGTATCATTGATTGATTGATTAAAAAATAAGCGCTAGTGTGTATGGCAACAAATATTGGTAATGACCCCCAGATTGACCTATACTTTTAACTACTTAATTTTGCTCCGTGCTGTGTGCCATATGAGGAGATATTATGTGCTTCCCAAAATGCACTACTTCCTATGTGATTATATGCATATAAAACTAGTTGCTCACTTAGTTTACTGTACCAGCAAACAATGTCTCCTCTTTTTCTAAACACATTTTAATCTTTGAATTTGTAACAGCAAACTGCAAAGTATCATATATAACTGGGATTAATATTAATTATTTCATAACATTTATTAAGTATTTGGAACATGCAGAGGTGACCAAGAACTCAATGAAAATATTAAAAGACCTACATTTACTGAGTAAACAACACTGTTAACAAATCTAGAACATACAGTATAAAAAATAAAAATATCTTTTTCAATTTAATAATGTCTATGTAGAAAATAATTGTTTTGACAAAAACCGTATATTTCAGACGTACAAAACAACAGCACAACGTCTAGGTTACGGTGCCATGGAATAGCCATAAGGTTTCGCGTGAATATTTTGTTACAATGTCACGTTTAAAAACTTGTGTAAGTGGTACTTACCTACTTTTACGACGTCTGAAATGTTTGGTACTTTGGTTACATTATGTTGGCAATGAATACAAAATATATCCCTTAAAAATATATTTTTTGTCTTTATTTCACACACCGCTTGATCACCATTTAAATATAGCCATTTATGCTATTTATCGTGTCCTATGCCAGCTGAAAATAAGGGCTAAAAATGATGTATTTTGATCTAAAAGTAGCATTTTTTTAAGGTAAAAACTAAAATTGGAAAATTTTGGAAACAAGTATTACAGTTCAACATCTAATTTCGGAACTAATTTAGACAGTTTTTAAGGGCCTGCATTTATTGTAACAGTGCATTTTTGTCAAAAAATTAAGAAATGAACCCATCAAACAGTGGTACACAAATTACACCATTTCCGAATTGCACACATTAAAAACGTAACTAACATTATAACATGATGTGTATGAACAAGGTTTAAAGCTTTTATGTCAAATTGATGTCAAGAATTGTTATAACAGGATTTGTCATGTTACTAAACATTAATAGGCTTTACAAGTTGTTGTAAAGATAAGGTTTTGCTCTAATAATAATTTGATACAAAAACATTTTTTTTAATCATTCTCTTTCTTCATGAAAGAAATGTTAATGCTTCACATCAAAGTCAAAATCACAGTAACACATACACTATTATCTACATACAATGTTTAGCAATATTGTTATTGAACTTGGACACCAACATGGTTAAAATGCTAGATTCTTGTAATTCATGTTTCAAATACATGTATAAATGATTTTTATTCGTTGTTCTCATATTATTATTATAAATCGGCAAAACATTGAAAACTAATGGAGTTTGATATGATACTTCTTTCCTATAGAGTCGATGTATTTTAAAATACATCAATCAATATTATTGTTCTAAACAATGACGACCACTCAGAACCGCAAGTTCCGGGCGGTCAGCCGCCGGTTGATTTTTGAAGCGACCCCTTAGAAGTTCCGTGGAATCAATAGAAATTTCACAATATTACAATTTGTAGAATTAATATTCAACTCCTTACTTCATGAAGACAGTGTTTGCATCAAATAACACGATTGAAAGGGTCTTATTACACTTTTACAGCAAGCAGGTGGTTGAATTGCTTACTAATTTCACGCTATATTATCCTAGCGTAAAAACATTCATTAGCAATAATTTCAAAGAAACACATTTTCCCATAGCTAACTCTATGTTTGAAATCTACGTATCATAACTATTTATTTATTCAAAACCAGACTAATCCAATAGTGCATATGCATTAAATATAAAGGATGCCTCCATAAAGTGAAAGACAGAATCTTGGAAAGAATTTCTGATTTTAGGTGTAGGAGGAGACCGAAGTGCTCGGAGAAAACCTGTGAGGACGAGTAAGGATCGACGACCTTGGTCGGAGAGATAATCGAACACGGACCGCATTGATGAAAGGCGAGGGAAGAAGCGCTGTGCCAACCCGTTTGCACTGTTTGCACTCAGCTGATTGCGTAGTCCGTTTTGCAATTCTAAGTATGCGTACGCGTAACATGCTTACGCTTGTATGGCTAATATCATTCAAAAGAAAAGTAAAAAATAAAATAAACAACGTTGGATGTTTGATGGTAGTATTTTCTTTGTTTTGTTCTACTAAAACAAAACAAACAATATTATTATGTTATTTGATTTACCTGTGCTGCAGTCATATTCAATTTTAGCACGCGTTGCATTAAGGATAGATTAATAACTTCGTTTTTCTTTACGCGATGAAAATGTAAGTACATACATTAAGGGAAGGAGAGGTAAAAAGGGGAAATCAAGAGCACATTAAGTATATCTATGCGCTGTGTAAACACAAGCATAGCTAACTAATAGCAATTGCATTAAGAACATAATTTGAAATCTTAAGAACAAAATATTTTGTTTGGAGGAGAATTTGTTCTCATTTAATTTAACATGTAGCCCTTCTGATAAATTTTCAGCGCCAATATTTACGTACTTTTGGCCATGCAATTCTTTAAATAGTCGAGTTAATAATTAATTAATGAACAATTGTTAAAAGCTACCGTAGCTGTTTTAGCGTTTTAGGCATAAGGTAATCATATGCGTGCTTAAATATAGTTTGGTATTTTTTTATCAAACTCTAATAAGAACCAAAGCAACTTTATTGTTGCTTTGTCTAGAAAACCTTGAATTAACAATAGGTCTGCCATTTTGGAATACGCTATAATATTTAGCTTTCATATGGACAACAATAGGTCAAGAATTATAAAGAATAAGATTTTATTTAAATGCAGGGGTTTTCAATAGTTTGAATCATGTCAAAAATCACATATTTGAGAAATGTGATGTTAGACATGTGTTTCTAGATTCTAAACAAATATATAAAAGCATAACGGGCCGCTTTAAAACTCAACCGGCGATTCTGGGCGGTTGCCATTGTTCAGAACAATAGCAACCAGTGGTTCCGGGCGGTCAACTGCCGGTTGAGTTTTGAAGTGGTCCCCAAGCAAGAAAGACTTTGAAAGAAATGGATATCTTTAGATTTAATCATTGAATTTTTAATTTTTATCTAGAGTACATAGATTTATTCAAAAATTCCAACAGTTATATTCATCAAACAAGTATGATAAAAATTATTTTAGTTCCACATGTCTTTCCTTTACCTATTTTCTTTTTCCTCGTGAATAAACCTTTATCCGAAAAGCCATGGGCACTGAGCAATATTGCTGTACAACCATTTAAGTGAGCAGGTGCATGAATTGTTTAGTGTTTTCATGCTATATTTCCCTCGCGGCTTTTATCAAAAAATGAATAGCTGTGCGGTATATTTAAATAGTTCCTTTTTCTAATCCAGGTAGTAAAACATTCTATTTTCTCACTGTGCACGGTTTTTCTTAATGCAAGACTAGAGAGGCATGCGATAACATTATTGCTTTTTAAAATTACAGGGTTATCAGTTGATTACTAGCTATTTTCAGAAATCCATGCGAATCTGGGACAATTTGTATTTTTCTAATAGGGATACTCTCTTCTTCCTGATGTTAAATACTTCAATACTCATCTCTTTAATTCATTTGTCTCCTTTCTTGTCAATGACCATCATATTTTCCTGCCAGTCTGATAAGACAATTAGTTTCAAGTAAGTTTTGTTAGACTGGTTCGAAGTACAGGGGAAAGTAAGTGCCCACAAGCAGGAAGGTATAACAGTTCCCTTCTTTCTTAAACTCAAAAGGGTACTTAACCCTTGTCTTACCAACGTATTGTTTGTAACATTTGTTATCATACCAACGTATTGTTTGTAACATTTGTTATCATACCAACGTATTGTTTGTAACGTTTGTTATCAAAGGGGGGGGGGGGACCATTCTTATTAAAATTTAACCGCCAACAGTTAAACTGTTCAATACCTTAGTATAGGGTATGGTCTTTTCTTTCTATTGATACCTAAATCATAAAAATCGGCCGAGGCGTTACGTAATTATGACGTCATAACTACTTCGGAGTCGAAATATCGCGATTTTCGCTCAAAATGGCCAAACAAAAAAATCAAGATTTTTTGGTATTATAAAGGTTCAAAATAACGGAATTGTACCCGCTTTTTTGCTTATAAAGAATAATAATGATGTTTCTAAGATGCTCTGCAAGTTTTAGGTACATACCATGTAGATATTTCTTAAAATGGCGACTTCAAATATTCTGAAGTGGCAACCACCCCGACCCCCTTACCTTCAGACTTTGACGGGACACCCTGACCCCTCCTGAAGGTGGCACCTACGATTTATTTTCGCTAAAATGACCGCAAATGATGAACTTACAACTACTCATAACCCTTAGGTCGTATTACTTGGTAACCACCACCCCCTTTGTTAGACAAGGGTTAACTATAATAGACCCTCCATTTCATTTTTCATAATGTTATAAACCAAAAAAATATGTTTGTCCAATCGAAATACCAAACTGGGAAAACATTTCTTAATTTGTCATATTCGCATTAACAAATGGTGTGTAACAGTATATCATAATAATACTAATAATAATAACGGGTTTTTGTATAGCGATTTTCCATTTAGATCAAACCGCTCATGATTCGTTGCAGGTAGATCGTCACAATCATTTTACTTCTTGACCTTTATTTTCATTTGAAGTCTGTTCAAGGATATGCGATCGGCAAAAAATACAGGATAATGGTGATTTTTACAGTAATGGTTCTTAACAATAATTAGATACCTAATTACTTTAAACAAAATAGGAATTTATAATGTGTAATAAATGCATTATATGCAAATATGAAACTTAAACACACTCGAGCCATTTTCTGAGAACAGTGTGTCTTTTTTTTCATTTATCCGATTTGATTTATTAAATACAGCTGCATAAACAACGATAATATTTTGATTATTTCAAATTAATAATTGGCAGCCTGTGATAATCTTTGCAATTTAACAGTTTTTAAAGCTTGCTTTCTTAGCTTGGATATAAATTGTTTGAAATGTAAGTTTTATAAAATAATGTATAGTAAGAGAAACTTAGATCTACAAAGAGTTGATAACATATAAGATGCATTACTGCTCCTTATCTGGTCTACTTGAAAGAAATGGTTGCTTCTTCAAGTGTAAAATAATCAGAAAATCATGACCATCTGAACTGAAAAGAAAATGATTTTTAGGATAAAATAAACGAAACAAACAAAACAAGCAAAACTGTAAAAATGACCTTAAGTAGGAAATCAAAAATAGTCAAAATAACCGCACGGCGTTTGTAAGAACAGGTACGAATGTACTTGTAAATTTTCAATCATATAAGTACAATTAAGAAAAACGTATTAAAGTGTCATCGAATTTCCTCCTGCTTTTTGCTTATCAGGGATTACCCGACTTCTGCCAACGAGAAATTGATAAAGGCGGCATATTTAATTCCCTGTAGCGGTTGTCACACTGTAGTGATAACACAAACGATGACCCAAATCTTACAACATGGCTACACAA
>JXSR01S028556.1:6831-17261 GCA_000969725.1 Ophiothrix spiculata
TTGAGTGTAGATTTAGAGAGAGCTGACGCCATGTGAACTGTCTTTTATTTGGCCAATGATTTCTCCAAATATCAACCAATTTGCAATGGTTCATGATTTTTGTTAGATATTTACTTTCTACGTTTTTATTTTTTATGTTTTTCGTATCTTTTATTTTGTTTTGAACACAGTTTAAATCTCCTCAAATTATTAAAGAATGGGTTACATTTCTTTTTATCCAAAATAGAGTTTCTCTTATTAAGAGTTCTCTCTCTTTATAGTTGGTGGGTGTATATAAGTTGATCAAAGTTAAGGGAAGCTCATTAATCTTAACATTTAATAAAATCTTCCTTCCATCTTTGGCAATACGTTTGTTTATGATTTTCAAATTAAGTTTCTTTTTATAAATAATTGATATACCTCTGCTATGTGTAGTACCAAAGGAACTAAATATTTCCATATCCCATTCATGTTTAACGAGATTTTCTAAATCTTTGTCAAAATATTTTTCCTGAAGAAAACATATATATCAGCTTTTTGATTGCATATCCAGTTGTGAATAATTATATGCTTTTATTTGTTTCTTAGCCCTCTTACATTGAGAGAGACTAAGTTGATACAATTGATGTCACTATTCATTGTGGATTTAGAAAACGATTAAAATTTTTGTGACAAAATATACAGTTTTGAGTTGCTTGTAAAAAATAAAGCTAGATATATTGTCAAAATTCTTATGAAGAACAAATGAAATGCTTGCCATAGGAAAACTACAATTATTTTTTTTCCCCCATTTTTGTCCCCGCCCTCGTTCAGGATGGGGACTATAAAATGGGCTCCGTCTGTGTGTCTGTGATGAAAATGTTAACCCAAATGTTAACCTGCCTCTATCTCCGGGACCGTAAGGCCTACGGTAACGAAACTTGGTGACATGAAGGGTCTCCGGATATACTTTACTGCGCAACTTTTTGGGGGTGTGGTCAAGGTCATTCAAGGTCAAAAGGTCATTTCAGGTCAAATCTCAAAAATGTTCAAAAAGTTTACCTGAGGTCATCCGAGTTCTTTTCAAGGTCACAGCTTTAATTCATGAACCCTTCACCCTATATAGATTAAATTTGGACCACGGATAGCTCTTGACCCAAGGTCAAGGTCAGTCAAGGTCAATAGGTCATTTGAGGTCAAATTTTCAAAAATGTTCAAAAAGTTGACCAGAGGTCATCCGAGGTCATTTCAAGGTCACGGCTATAACTTTTTGTAGGCACTGTGAGCATTTCACATCTTTAGTCTGTGGCTGACCATAATGGTATAGTTTAGCCTTAAAATCGTTAATATATTACTATATATCTAGGAAGAGGCTGTTAAGGTGTTTTTATTTCAACTCGTCTATTACCATTGAGGCAGTTGACGAGTTTTCCATCAACTCTGAGCTTTTCTCTGGTGCATTCACTTATTAATTCAGCTCCGACATATACGCAGGGTATTAACAATCTCAGAGTCATGTACCGATAAAGGGACATCACATCCTGACGATAACAGAGTTAATAGACGTTTTGAGGAATGGATTGTATTCATATACTGTAATATTTTTACCTCGAACATTAAGTCCCTGCGCCAGTAATTTGCATCTTGACTCCTGGTCTGATATGTATAATCGCCAAAGTCCTCCAATCAGTTGTACCCCCAGGGGGGGTACTCAGATTTCGGTTGGGTACGGACGCGCGGCCGGAGTTTTCAACAACCACCCGTTTTGTAAACCTGAGGAAGCAAAAAAATGCTACCCATATGTAAACCAATTTGACTTTAACAACCGTTATTTAGACCATTCAATGCATTTTTACAATGTAAATTGCGCTTCAAAAGCTCAAGTTTGGCAACCGATATGTAAACAAAAGGAAACATTGGTCAAAAAGTGGTCATTTTTGAAAAATGCAACCGTTATGTAAACCATTTTTCAAATTTTTGAGGGGCCTTTTGTAAACCTGGGAGGTTAAAAATGCAACCATTCTCGGCCGCGCGTCCGTACACCCACCTTTCCACTAAGTACCCCCCCCCCCCCGGGATTGTACCGCTTCAATGTATTAACCTCTAATTGTTTTTATTAGTTGCACATATATATCTTCATTCTGAATATTGTCATTTTTGTCATTATAGTTGACCATGTCCTATTTTTTACGAAGACAACAGGTATTCTGCCATGTTGTTGTTGATCAGTAGCTGGCTTGCCGTGATGCATTGTGTCCTTGGGCTGTGTCGCTGTAATTGGGTCAGCCACGCTTTGTTGATTGCGGTTCAATGCACCCGCGTATGTTGTACTATCCCGTTGATTTTCAGTTGACATTTTCCTTGTAAATTATACAGTTTCTTGTCAACCAAACTGACGTAATAACAATCCTTGTGTTATACAGTATATAATGATTCACTTAATAGCAAAAATCGAGTCAATTTCGAGTAATATTTGGTAATCTATCAAGAGCTCACCAGTCAGCGGTCCGTATAGTCTGTGAGCTGGTAATACTCTCATCTGTACTTGGCAGTAATAAACTAACATCCTTGGGGAATATGGATGGACTTTACTGGAGCACTCAATCTTCAAAAAATTAAATGAATGATATGTTTTGACATATATTTTATACAAAATTAGACGGAATTGCGGATTTTCCGGGAAAACTTTCAGATGCACAATAAAGTTTGGTTATTTTTCTACAGTATGTCACCAAAATCAAGCCAAAACGTGCTTTGGTTTTTATTTGGCATCTAGATCTGTTTTTATTTTGCTGTATGTGGAGCCTAAATTTATGCAAATTTGATGTTAACAAGGCCATATCTCCTGAACAATAAGTCTAAATTTTACTAATAATGATCCTGATATTCCTCAGATATTTAACTTTCGATTAAGACCAAAAAATCCTATATGTACTTAAAATTTCACTTTTCCTTTACGGAGCAGATTTCGGGTCTAACTCTGCAGCCCTATAATTTATCACTGTGAACCCTACGCAAATTTTGAGGCAAAGCCAGGTGATAACTTACGTAGCCAATCACAAGACAGACCTTCTGACTAAGTTTGGTCAAAATCGTACGAAGCTCGTCACTGATGAAACTCGTTGCCACAAAACACGACCCCTGTGATCCCAAGGTCCACTTTGAACCCAAGCCATACAGTTCACTTTGTAGCCATTTTCTCTACAGTAATTTTCTCACCAAGTTTGGTTGAAATAGCATGAAGCATGCTTGAGTTATGCACAGTTTTGTGATGGCAAAGAAGAAATAAGAAAGCCTAGCTTAAAGAAGAAATGGAAAGAACATATGTTATGTGTATCCACGTAACATAAAGATCAAAAAAACTTTTTAAATATTGCAGTAAGTGAACTAAATCAGCCTTCCACACGGAATAAACGCACAGCACTACATCGAGTAAGCTTAACCCATCGAAAAACATGCACAAATCTTTACGAAAAATGTAGCGACCTAATTTATAAGCAGCCATCTTTCCGCTTTTATTGTGCATGGTTAATCTTATCATAGCTCGTCTGGGTTTTGATAATTGAAGAAAATTAAGGTGCAAAGTGAAGGTGAATTCTTCCGCAGCCATTTTGTAAGCATGAGATGGTGATTCTGATTGGATCAAAGCCACTATGACATCACAGTCACGCATGCCTTTGTGTCTGGTGGAATAAGCCTGGCAGGGCCACCATTTTTATGAGCTCGTAATAGTAATCCAGTCCAAACCATGTGCTTTATGAAACTTTTTAAGAGGTACTTTTCATTTACTGCAAGTTGCAAGTGACCAATGACCTTTGACAGTTACGAGGAGTTCCCCATGTTCTAAAAGATTTTCTCCCAACTCATTCTTTGCTTCCAGTTGCAGTGGTCATCCGAAGGCCCTAAAAACAGATGATTGGCCGGATTCCAGAGTGACACTGAACAAGATGGATGCTGGCTACGAAGAAACAGATGATTGGCAGGATTCCAGAGTGACACTGAACAAGTTGGATGCTCGCTACAAAGAAATACGCAAAATATGTGTATTTAAGTCAAGAGGTCCTTCAATGACAATTGCGTAAGTTTTTTTTAATTTTTTTTAATCGTAAAATTCATAGAAGTACATGTAGGAGTCTGCTGCACAGGGTCTCAAATGAAAACGTCATGATTAACTTGGGTATGTGCATTATAATGAATGCTTATGGGTACAATTGTAGAAATAGTTTCATGAGGTCAAACATGACGCGTTCCATTTCACCAGGCATCGCCGAGTGAAATGGAATGCATCATATTCACCGAATGAAATAAGTATATTGATCAAAAAAGCACAAAAGCAAGGTCACATTTTCTTTCTGTGAAATGGAACTTTTGCCAACACTTCCGAAGATTTCCGATTTTTTCTGAATTATAGTGCGCATTTTAAATGACTTTTTCTGGAAATCTACACCCTTGATTTGTTTGCTGTAAGCGGAATGTGTTGATTTTGTCGTTTCTTAACATCATTGTAATAAATAATTATTATAACATTTTATTAAAATGGTCGAAATTAATGTTTGAATATTGTATGTGAATTTTCCTTTTTCCTGAGATGCAAAACAAAAATCATGGATTTGACCGTTTCCGGTAATGTTACCATTTTAAACTTAGATGAATGTGTAAACAAGATATTTATTTTTCATTACACTGAAAGTATCCTGATTATATAACACCGTCAAATTTATACCTGAAAAGTAGGGTGTTCTGTTGTAAGCTCGGAAATTTACACAGCTCAAGCTGCAACCACATGCAGGTTTGTGTATACAGACCATGTGCCAGGAATATTCAGTTGAACCACGTTTATCACCGCATAATTTGCTGTACACTTGACTGGCTAATCACATTGGGTGAACAAAAGAGTTATCGATTGCTAACAAAGCCTGCTCCACAGAAAATGTTAAATTTCGACACTTTGCCAATAATAAAATGACAAATCCACCTTATTTTCGTGGATTTGTCCGTTTCAAGTAATTTTCTCACAAAATAATCAAATGGCATGAAAAACGAGCCTCTATTTTGTGTGTTACCAAATTATTTGGACCCATCGGCATACCAGACGGCCTGATTTTGCTACCCAAGTTTGCGGCGTATCCTTATAATCACTTTTGTACTTTAATAGAACCCCCAGGCTCTACACAATGTGCATACGAGTACTTTTCTTCTTTGTGATGCCACCCCCCCCCCCAAAAAAAAATCCCGTCAATATTTTCCCTTGAAATTTGGGTCAGAAATGGGATGTGTTACAGTGTTAATCCAGGAGGCACAGAAAATTTGTTCGGTTTTATATTGGCGTCTGAGAACCCGCTTTCAATTTTTGAAAAAACAATTGGGGGGTAAATTTGGAAAACTGCTTTCCCTGGTTCAAGTTTTAGTTGAAATTTGACTCGATATCAGAGCATAAATACAAATGCGTTGCTTAAAAAGATGTCTCTTTTTCATTCATTTACAGTGCCATACAAGAAGAAATCTCACAACAAAAAGATGTTGGAATACACTTTGAAAGGTATATTCTGTATAAAGGCTTCAAGACTGCATTGGAAATGGTACTGAAAACACTCCGAAATAGTGATAGTAAAATCATATTAATCCATGGTGTCTATGGTATAGGAAAATCAACTCTGGCAACTTGTTTGGGGTATCATTTAGCTCTAACTGGTAGCACGGTGCGCTGTGTTCAAATGGACAACACTAAAGACTTTGATAGTGAGAGAGCAGCTGAAGATTTAACTGAATTCTACATACCTGGTGAGTGGACCATTTTGGATCAATGCAACGTCAGTGCTATTGCCAAGGGCAGGTTCATGAATGGCCTTTATAGTAGAGACGAGTGTCGTCATCCGATAGTCATGTTCACGTCCGGACATTACCCACCTCCAGCTGCATGGAGAAATGATCAGAGAATCTGCTTTAAACCAATCTGCATCAACATTGATGTTGATGCAGTTAAGCAAATGATGGTTAAGTTCAACATCAATGAGAATAACATTAAGCCGGAACATCTGCTTAAGATAACAACCGTTTATGGGCATGCAGCCAATATTGTAGATCATGCATATAACACATCTCTCCCAACTGAAGCCGACATCAAAAATGTGATTTATGAAACTTCTATTGATGTTGATAGTAACATAGCGGAGTTTTTTCTATTCGTATGGCCAGAATTGGTAAAGAACTCGGGTGAAGAAGTTGAACAGAGATCTGATTCAGAAGATTGGGTTGTGTCACTAGAAAAGGTAGAATTTATGGGGATTCTTTTAACTGCTAGGAAAGACCATTGGGGGATCAATTCGTTCTTCAACTGGATTGTGTTGTCAGATCAAGCTTCGAAATCTGGTGGTGATTTCTTCTATGAATTGAATGCTGAAACCATGTTCTACTCGTTTCCCCTGGCAACAACAATACATTCAAAAGTGGTAGAGTCCCTCAAGAATACTTCAGCACCGAAGATTTACAAAACTTTCAAACGTTTGTACGACAGAGTATCATCACTTCTTTATGTACGAGATACATGTCCAAATATATCACGTATGCTTGGACAACTATTTGAGAGTAAAATAAAGTGGTTCTGTCGATCAAAGGAAATGTGTGGGATTTCTGTCTTTGGACTTCAGGTGCAGACAGTACCAGTAAATGTAAGAGAAACGGCACATGAGCCTGATGAGCTCATTGATCTGGTTGAACAAAAATGCACTGGGAATGGATTGGTAGATATGTGGTTCGAATTAAATAAAAAAGGTCAAGTACAATTCCCAGGATTTGATTTTGCCTATGTTCAATATAATGGTGCACATTCAGGTCGCGAGCAGAGAATCCGGAATTTCCATCTCTTCGATGCAACGGTAAACCCAGCCAGTAAGACGGGCAGTGGCCACTTGATGAGAACACTTAATAAGATGAGGAAGAAATTTGGGTCTATAGTGACACCATACTTTCTGGTCCCAGGAGAATATGATGCTGTTTCATCAGTTAGCTGTACCAATCCGGAAAGTAGTGACAAGACTAAAGAAGCAATACTTGTCATGAATATGGAGTTCGATTAACTGAAAATGATGCAGAATAAAGAATGGATTCCAAACTGTTTGAGCAAGTGATAAAGGCCTCAAAGTAAGGATTACATTGATGTGATTAGCAGATTACATTTAAATTTGAGATCCTTTTTGTTCAGATATGGTAACGTTTGATATTTACGGAAAATATCACCAATTCCATATTTGCCCACTTATTTGAGTTTGATGGAGATTCCTTGAATTTAGATAATTTATAGATTCAATCATATGGTTTATTTGACTCGTATATTTACAGGGGAGATACCGGATTTGTATACCGCCGCATGTAACGGTGTTTTAGCCATGGAGCTAAAATTCTGGTCCACTCGGCTGCCGCCAAAATCAACTCCCGAGTGCGGAGATTCAGTTGCGCGTAGAGGCAAACCGCACAAGTAATGCTTCCCAAGAACGATATGCCAACCCACATGCAACGCGTGTGTGCGTGTGTTCAATATTTGCTCATTATGACAAGATGGGATGTATCATCGTCAAAACCCGAATACCCCCAATTTTGCCTCCATGCCGGAATAGTCCATCTAGATGGACCTCAAAAGCGTTCGCGTTCGCTTGCGAGGTCCATCTGGATGGACTATGCCGGAATAAAAAAATGGCGGCGAGCCTGGTATTTCGCCTGTAAATGTATGACTTGAACTTAAATCTCAGATAATAACTGGACATCCATGCAGTCTCCAGAGCAGTGTTTCCGCTAAAGTTTCTGAGCTTGCGCCTATTCGAGCAAGTTTGACAAAGTTTAAGCGGTGCTTGCACCAAAATCAAGAGCTGTGGCTGAAAATTGGCTCAGTAAAGCTAGGAAAACATCTGTCTCACACATTTTCAGAAACTCGTTGCACCAATATTCACCGCTCCTGCGCCAATGGCATGCCATACGACCTTAGCGGAAACACTGCTCCAGAGATTGAATTGCAACAGATCTTTGGCATACATGTATTCCATATTTCAGATGATCTTGTTTATATGCTTTGTATGGTTTATTAAGACAAATACTGGATATTATTCTACTCATTATTTATACATAATTTTTGTGTAGCAATTTTTATTTACATATATGTTTTCACTAGGGATAGGAGAGCACTTTTATGTGGTTGGGCTAATCAGCCCATTCTTCCTATCCTGAATTGCTTGCCTTCTTGTTATAGTTTAAAGTTTTTAGTTCTGTATTTAATTTGTCAATGAATATGTAAAGTAATATTTTCATGTTCTTGATTTGTATTTTAATGTGTTGAAGTGCAAGAAATTCCAATAAATATTATCTTATCTTATCTTATCTATCCATCAAGAAATAATGGCAGTCAGCAACTGAAGACCCTAGTCATAGAACTACGTATGTTACATTTTGGCCAAAATGAGTTTGTGACATATTTTGGTACATTATTGGCTATTTTTATGATCATTAATAGACTTGCCAACAAAAGGAATACCAGTTCGAATCCAGCGCATAGAAGAATTCATAACTACTGTTCAATTGATTTTAGACAAAGTTAAATGAAACATTAAGTTAAACTTTGAAAAAGCAAGTATTTCAGTATAGGCCTATCATAGGTTTTATGTATGCTTTTGCTATAATGATCATCAGAATTCAAAGTTTTCGACATGAGAAATGTCACCGCTCTAAAATTCCCCATGGTAATGATTTATTTAAATTAAAATTTCTCACACAGCAATCCTCAAATGTCTCTGCAAATAGATGCTTAAACCAAATTTAATACCCTTGATCATAGGCGTCATCACGCACCTTCACTCCCAACCCCCAAATATACCTACTGTATAACAATGTCAACAATATATGTCGTAGTGCTACCTTTGCTTTGAGCAGGATTGGGAAATTGCGGAAATACCTTGATCAAGTGTCCACTCAAAAACTTATCCAGGCCTTTGTTATAAGCAGACTTGATAACTGTAACTCTGTTCTGTACGGTCTATCACTGAAAGACATCAGCAAGTTACAAAGGATCCAAAACATGGCCGCTCGCTTGATTTCCCTCACTAAAAAGCGTGATCACATTACTCCAATCCTTGTGATTGGCTTCCGGTTCAACAGAGGATCCAGTTCAAAATTCTCCTCCTCACCTACAAGGCATTCCACGGTGTTGCTCCATCATATTTGAAAGATCTCATCAGTGTCTACGTTCCATCACGCACACTGAGGGCAGGCAACATATGATACGTCCTGAGAGCAACCTGGTCTCTGTTATTCCCCGTACCAAAACCTACGGTGACAGGGCCTTTGCTGTTGCTGCCCCAGCACTGTGGAATGCCCTTCCCATAGCTAACCACAATTCTCCCAGTGTTGCTCAATTCAAAGCACAGCTTAAAACACACTTGTTTAAAATTGCTTTCTCTGTATAAGTTTATGAATAATCCATGCTCTTGTTGATTGTATTTAGTTTTTCTCTATATAGCGCATTGAGATATTTTTTATGTTATTATGCGCTCATAAGTGTGTTTATATTATTATTATTATTATTATTATAAACCCCCAAAATCATTGCATATCTGGGTCAAATTTCAAAGGTTATGGTGTCGAATTGTTCGCGTTGAACCAACAATCCAAGGTGTCAATGGTGAGTCTTGGTGACCCCATCGGCCGACCTTTTGTGTAGCGGTCAAAGTTCAAGATTAAGATCAAATTGTCAACTTTTTCTAATTTCAAAGGTTATGGTGTCAAATTGTTTGTCTTAAACCAGCGATTAAAGTGTCAATGGTGACCCCATCATCCGACCCTTCTGTATGGGTCAAAGGTCAAGATAAAGGTCTATTTGTCAATTTAGTCCGATTTTAAACACTGTTGTCTCAAATTGTTCAACTTGAACCAGCAATTAAAGGTGTCAATGGTGACCCCGTCAGCCCACCTCTCTCTAATGAATCAAAGGTCAAGATAAAGTCAAAATTTCAACTTTGTCCGATTTCTAAGGTGGAGGTGTCAAATTGTTCAACTTGAACCGGCCATCAAAATTGTCAATAGTGACCCTGTCAGCTGACCTTTCTTTAGGGGTCAAAGGTCAAATTTTCAACTTTATTTCCGTTCAAGTTTAAGGTGTCAAATTGTTTGCCTTGAACCAGCGATCAAAAGTATTAACTGCGACCCAATTGACTGACCTTTCCTTAGGGGTCAAAGGTCACAAAAGGTCAAAGTCTAAACTTTGTCAGATATCAACGGTTAAGGTCTCAAATTGTTTGTCTTGAGCCAGCTATCAAAAGTGGGCCGAGAACTGACTGGTAGTATTTTCATACAGGCCTATGTTGAAAAATGTTGCATAATACAGACGATCGTGGTGATAAGTTGCTACCAGTAGATTTTGTTTATTTTTTGTCAGTTAATATAAGAGTCTAAACTTCAAAATTCAGAAATAAAAAATGGGGGTCACCGAC
>JXSR01S028557.1:44647-58196 GCA_000969725.1 Ophiothrix spiculata
TGATGTAAGTCAAAGTTTATACATTATTTTGCTTAACTTTAGGATTTTTATTTAGCACTTAAGTGGTCAAGGGGTGCATATGGACCCAACATTTGGTTTTTGAGCGTCAGTGCAAAAACGCGAAGTAATTTTTCATCGCCCCTCTATGTATTTGTCTAATTTTACCATACGCTTCACTTGGTGGCAAACAAATTCAACTCGACCCACCCCTTAGCATAAATAAGCATTTTCGAGGGCACTCTTTAAATTTGTTTTGCCCATAAAATCATAAACTAACAACTTTTTCGAATTTTATTTCAGGAATATGCATACTATAAATATGAGCCAAATTTTATTTAAAAATTCCATTGGGAAGTGAGTATTCACATTTTTGACGGGGAAATTTTGAAGCGACACGACAAATTTTGTTTTGGCCGCCATTTTGAAAGGGTTTGTCGGATTGTCAATTTTGTTTCTTTGTTTTACTTCTTTTGAAGTACTTTACCTGTGACCTGAGTTTCAACGTGAAATTCTTTCGCGAAAGTGTTTTTTTCGGTGTTGTGTCCATATCAGTTCGGCGGAACTCACAATTCGGATACGTATCCGAATTCGGATACTCCGTATCACAATTTTGATGCCCGTATCCGAATTTGGATTAAAAACAGCTGAAACGGGATATCAGCTGAAATGAATATTCAGCTTCGCCGCGCACCATACCGGTATGTATAAAAGTCAATAACATTATCACCATTTGTCATCTAAATTCTATCAAAGTATTGACAAATTTATTTTGCATTCTGTGATAAGAAGCTATCAGGACATGTTTGGAAGCTGTTCCGCTGGAATTGCACAGATAAAAATAACATTTCTACAGATACAGATTCAGATTCTTTTATTTCCATAAAATAAACATACATAAGAACAGCATCAAAATAACATAAAAATAAAACAAAACAAAACAAACTTATGGAGGAAAGGACCAGAAGGCCAATGAGGCCCGTTGAATGTCCATGCGCTATCGATTTGTTTCCTGCGCCACGACAGGAGTATCAGAATTCAGATACCCCTCCATATCCTTATTCGGATACGGGTATCACAATTTGGATACGAAATGTGCGTGGGTATCCGAATTCGGATACGTATCCGAATTGTGAGTTCCGCCGAACTGATATGGACCCCCAAGACCACTAACTGGCATGTGGCGGACCTTGACCACTCAAGAACCTCAATACGTCACGGTTAAAACTTTTCACTTGCCGGTGAAAACACATTTATACTCTATAGCCTATAATACTCTTGAAGACTTTGAAGTATACAACAAGCAATAAGACCCTGTTCCGAGATTCTACAACATTGTGAACTGGTGGTTTTGTATTGTGAAAGATACTACTTAATGATTGATCAGGATTGATTAAGACCAAATCACTGCGTATTAAGACCAAATCTCTGCGTATTAATAGCTTTTACAATAATTGTTCATGATTTTGGTATTATTTTGGACTAATTTTGTTGCTGACACACGGATAAAGATTGAAATCAAGTTCATTTGAATTTCAGTAAGATTTCGTACGTTGTTATGATTTGAAAAATACGGATCAATTTATTTCCCTATATGGTTATATAGTATTGGTTATGTGCAATAGAATACGTTAGAATAAGAACATCCCAACTCCATGAGCTGCCTTAAATATAGATGCATATAAATCTTTGAAAATGCTTTCAAATCACTAGAAAGCATTTCCATGTCTTTATCCCAATCACAGTGTCACATTTGACCTTGAAGTTGACTTTGTAAGACATTGTTAGATAATTTTCCTAGCATATATATAGTTGCAGAGGGGAGCTCGTGGAGTTAGGATGATCTTGTCCTGTTGTAATGGCTGTTTAAATATAGCAACAATGTACTACAATTATCTAACAATGTCTAAACAAGTCAACAACAAGGTTAAATGTGACAATATGATTAGGATATTGACATGGAAATGCTATTTTAGTGATGTGAAAGCATTTTCAGAAATATGTATGCATTCATATTTAATAAATATAATCAACAGAAGGGAGCTATTGGAGTTGGGATGTTCTTATTCTGGCGAATTCAATTATAATCATCGGCTGCTTGATGCATACTTCAAGATTTACAGAGTATAGTGTGTGGTGTGACGTGACGATTTGTGGACAAGCAAAGTTTCCAAAGTCCCAATTCAAAAGTTAATTAAAAGAAAATTGCAATTTGGCTTACATTTGTACATTTTTGGCTCCTGTAATTTCTTCTTAAAAGTAATTCATAGGGCACATCCTAGCATATGCTGACACCATTGGGCAAAACATATCGGCAATGTTATGCTTTAAAATTTTACTTCGTTGGCTTCACGGACTGATTATAGGAATAAGTGTATTAAAAAAAAGGTCCAGTGGTTCAAACAGTCAACCGCAACGGTGGATATGCATATCGGAGGACTGTCGCATAGTGACGAGGGAACAAATGAATACGCCAGAATAAGAACATCCCAACCCCAATAGCTCCTTTCTTTTAAGTTATGTAAAATATAAATGCATACAAATCTCTGAAAATGCTTTAAAATCACTTAAAAGCATTTCCGTGTCTTTATCCCAATCATTTGACCTTGTTGTTGACTTTGTTTAGATATTGTTAGATAATCTTTCTAGCATTTAGTTACAAAGGGGAGCTCATGGAGTTGGGGTTTCTTGTAATGGCTGTTTAAATATAGCAACTACACTGTAAAAACCTCCGGTGTTAAATTTAACACCGACTGGATTCAATACAGGTCCAATCTGGAATGGTGTTAATTTAACACCAGCTTGGTGTTATTTCAAAACTTTTTGGTGTTGAAATAACACTTTTTGGTGTTGAAATAACACTTTTTGGTGTTGAAATAACCTCAAAGGGTGATGAAACAATACCGAAAAGTGTTAAAATTACACCACAATGGTGTTAAATTAACACCGCCCTAGATTGGACCTATATTGAATCCAGCCGGTGTTAATTTAACACCGGAGTTTTTACAGTGTATGTACTATAACAATTATCTAACAAACTGTCCAAACTGCGTACAAAAACCAAACGTTTCCAGGACAGTCCAGTTCCATTTTTTATTGAATTGTTAAATGAGTGATCCTTTCCCTTTTTACAGCGACAGTGCAATATACGGGTTGATATTTCTCTGGTTCACTGTGTGTGTTTTTTACCAAGTGCAATATTGATCACCCTTCCTTTATTGGCCTCAGTTTATATTTTAAAATTTAAATGTTTTTATACTTAGTATTTCTATTTTGAATATTTGTATACTTCGCTTGTCTTTTATGTATTTTGTATAATATTACTACCAGTTTTATATATTGTTCTATTGTAAATTTGCATGTAATTTGACCTTTGGGTCACGATGTGCTTTTAATAAATACCAAATGAAATGAAATGAAATGAATGTCTAAAAAATTCAACTACAGGGTCAAATGTGATACTATAATTAGGATATTGACATGGAAATGCTATTTTAGTGATGTGAAAGCATTTTCAGAGATGTGTATGCACTTACATTTTATAAGTATACTTAACAGAAGGGAGCTTATGGAGTTGGGATGTTTTTTATTCTGGCGTATTCAAATGTCTTGTTAAACAAATCTCGCTCTGTATTTCTTTTAACCACAGTGGACATACACATCCGTTGATGTGCCGACAACAGCAGTAACAGCATCCAGCACATGCGATGATGAAGGGCCAAGATACTTCGTGCTACACCTTTTCAATCAAGCTGCATATTGGTATCTGAATTTCACATTCAACTCGGAACCAAAATACTCCCTGAGTGAAGTCGGACTAGCATGGACAGTCACTGGTGATATTTTTCCAAATCCAAAAGACGAAAGTAAGTCAGATTTTGCTGTAAACACAAATAAGATGGCTTGATTGAGACATGTGCTCCGTGCTCCGTCATAGGGTCATGTTTTTTTAAAGTGAGGCCCATTTGCGTTACATCTCACTCACTCCGTCAATACCTAACTCCTTCCTGGTAATCGTTGATTAGAGTTGATAAATACCTTTATTTTGGCTAATATTTTTAATTGATTTTATAGACTAATACATTATCTTCAAAATCATACCAAAATTATGACATATCATACGATTCAAGTTGTGACGAAATTTGATGCACAATGTACATATCTCATCCACACCAACAACATTTATGCCTGTTTTCATCTCTAGCTAAATTAGCTTATTGACTTAAACTTGTTAAAAGCGTTAATTATCAACTTTATTCAGGTTTATTCCAACTTGCTTTTGATAAACAATAACTAGCCTTTAAAATTATATAAGATTTGTGACACTTCAATGGATTTTTAAGGAGATATGACAAAACAATTCATGCACAATTTTCATGATACCTCATCCTCACCCCCTCAACCTCATCCACTCATGGTTAGGTAGCTATAACGGGTCATTAAGCTTAATTAATCACTTCATTTGGGTTCTATTCTTAATTTCTTGAAGGTCAAATAAATTGTCTTTAAAATCATACCAAAATTATGACATTTAATTTGATTGTTGAAAAGATATTAAAAAAATTGATGCATAAATCACTCTCTATGTAACAAATCCACCTTTTATGGGTGCCCACATTAAAAAGCATGACCATAGTCTATAGAGCCAAAACCAAAAATGAAGGCGGACGTATAATGTACATTGTTTCGGTCATTGAAAAAAACATATATCGATTACCAAACCAGTGTACGTTATTCGTACGGGTTTTTTAGCCCATTGGCCCTTTCGTTCGTTCAGTAGTGCCAGGATAATTGAAGTAACCTGCGTATAATCTTTCTTGGGGAATATTCAAAGATATAGACTCATATATGTGTACCGCCGCGGCAAAAGGGTCCAGTTGTCGGCTCGTACATGTTGCTCCTTGTAGCGTATCTAATGTATGGTATTTGTATACATCAGATATGCTACAATGAGCAACATGTAGGAGTCGACAACTAGACCCTTTTGCCGCGGCGGTACACATATGTAGTGTAATGAAAAATAAACAATTGACCTCGCTTGTACACAGGCAGCGAAGAGTTGGGATGGCGAATTGGTCGAGGAACTAGACTGTGGCCCTACATTGACGCCATATTTTCATTAAGGAGTGTGGGTCTTATTATTAAAGAATACGTGTTTTTAGTGTTAAATATGAAGGCTTCGACCATTGTAACCTTTCTTTCATACCAACGTTTTGAAAACGCCATCTGAATTTTGCGCCAAAACCAGAGTCAAAAGCTAAATATCGCTTCAATAATTTCCGGGGAATTGGATCAACTTTAGAAACATTTTATTGGTCAATGTGCAAATCGATGTCTCTTACAAAATATAGGGATTATAACGTTTGTCATTAAACTCTGAAAGAAATTTACATTTCTGTTTAGGCCTTCAGCATGTTCAGTAGACTGGATCCATCAGTCGCCAAATGGGGTCTCCCTCACTTCCTGTTGTTCGAACCAAAAGCCAACACAGTGAAGCGCGTGTGCAGTTTTTGTAAGACTGATGGACTGAGTCTACATGTTTAGTAGCTTTAGCTTGGCTGATAAGGGCACTTTTGTTGGAAACGTAATTAGTAAGTTTAATCTTTCTTCACATCTATTTATAGATTCTAGAATATACCAATACACAGAAGCTGAAAACTTCCTCAACAACAGCGTTCCCTTGGGCAAATCCTTTACCTGCAATAACGGCTTGATCTTCAAAACACAAATGGCTACCATTGTATTGGAAGAGCTAATACTTCAACCATTTGCTGACCATGCTGATGGTGATTTTGGTAACAGTGAGTATCATGTTCAATTTATTTTCCATCAAAACACTATAGAATTACACATGATGCATGAGGTGTAGGTTTATAGCTACGAGTAAAAACTAGATATATGTGACCGTCCACCCCAAAACAGCAGTAAATGCCAGCTCTTGTCATTTACTTTTCTAATTATTTGCAAAGACCATGCTTTGAGGTTTAAAATGACACCTTAAGGTGTTTAGTCCACGCGCCGTCCACGCGTACCAGTACGCGCTAGTTTGTAAGTGCCGCAATACACATGCGCATATACTCTGAGTAGTGTTTTGAAGCTAAAAATTGCCATATTTCAATATTTTTCTGGAAAATAAAGTCGGTGACCCCCAATTTTTATTTTAAAAATCGGTTCTACATCGATAAAATATCATTCATGCCGATTTTTACTAAAATTCCTCGGGCGGATCTCTCATTGACCAAACACCTTAATGAACTTCACACGATTTCCAGAAGTCAAGTAATGGTCCGTCAAAGGTTGTCATCTAGTAAAACGTATAATTGAGATAAACGTGTTCAAAGATTAGTAAGCCCTATATTTTCTCTTGATCGTCTTAAGAAAATGCAAATTTATTTCACATTTCCTATCATTTTCTTGAAATGAAACTTTGCTGGTATTTTGTAGTAAGCACTGGGATTGAGTAAAAATAATTTCGGCAAATAACGCCCTTGACATGTATTTTCACCTGTAGCGCAAAATTAAGTTTCTGGCATTTACTGCTCATACGGGCTGGACGGTCACATATATAGAAATGAGGCTTAATTTAAGGCCTATGAAGGAAGACGGAAATGTTATACGTTAACAAAGAGATGGCGTAACATAGAAGTCTCTGAAATGATCCCCAGCAAGGAACATGTGATGGTTTGTTCTTGGGGTTTATTTATACCTAATCCTAATAAATCCTATTATCTACATCTATCTAACATTGATGTCATATGTTACATATTCCAGGTATGGAGTGTCGCAGTCCGGATACTGGTTCAAACATGCCGCTCATTATTGGTGTCAGTGTCGGGGTAGGATTTCTTGTCCTCGTATTGGTTGCTGTTACTCTTGTTGCAGTACGCAAATACAAGAGCGGATCCGAAGATCTGCAGCATTTGGTCAATTAAGTAGGGAAGATATTATATGAAAAGACTACGTTCTCAGCGTGATTGTCCGACCTTTTCCTCATGTACTGATAAAATTGAAGAACAACAGAATCAATATGAAGCAGAAGTTAGCACTATCACGCCAATATGTTTTAGAAAAGAGTCTGACTTATTAGACCAGAAGGTCATCCATTCATTACTTTTGTATTGCGCAAATTGTAAACAAAAAACCCAACAAACAAATTATGTAGCCCGTATACATGTTTTAACTGAAGTATCTTTCGCAAGGAGGATTTGTAATGTATGACTAAAGTCGCCTGAAGAAAACCTTTTCATTTTTACGCGTCTGGGGCGCCGAAGTTCAAACGCAACTCACGCGATACTCGTGAGCTCGCGTGATTTGTCTGTTCTGTTGCTGTGCGACTTGATGATTGATTTGATTGGTTTGTTGTTCACGCACGGTGCGATTTGGTCCCGCCCAGAATGAAAAGGGTTTTTTTTCAGATGACTATTATAACTAGTGGGTATGACAAAAGAAAACAATGAGAATCATTTGTCGAAATAGTGCCATGCAGCGTTGTAGTAAAGTATCACCTTTCTGGAATCGGGGTCCAAAAAACGAGTGCAAGTACGAATACTATGACTTAACCATTCTAGTATTAAGTACAGGTTCTATACTCACCATCTAAGACCAGAGTGTATGGCATAATTGGAGTTTGAGTACGAATATTAATGTTTTTTACGCATTGCCATTTAATATTATACAAATATTGGATGCCTGAGAGTGCAATAGTACAAAATATATCATGAGGTCAAATTTGGACTTTTCTATTTCACGAGGCGCAGCCGAGTGAAATGGATAAATCCAAATTTGACCGAATGATATATTTTGTATTATATCATGATTACAGTGATTTGAGCCGTGCAATAGTGTGTTTTATATCATGATTACAGTGATTTGAGCCGTGCAATAGTTTGTACTATTGCACGGCATGAAACAAACCTCTGTGATATCATGATATAAAACAAATATTGAATGCCTATGCACGTGCAATAGTACAAAATATATCATTCGGTCAAATTTGGACTGATCCATTTCACTCGGCTACGCCTCGTGAAATAGAAAAGTCCAAATTTGACCTCATGATATATTTTGTACTATTGCACTCTTAGGCATTAAATATTTGTATACTATTGCACGTGCATAGGCATTCAATATTTGTTTTATATCATGATATCATACAGGTTTGTTTCATGCCGTGCAATAGTACAAACTATTGCATGGCTCAAATCACTGTAATCATGATATAAAACCAGATAATAATAATAATGATAATAATAAGGGACGGCTTCAAAACTCAACCGGCGGTTGTCTGCTGGTTCTGGGCGGTTCGACTGGAATAAACAGATCCGGCAGACAACCGCCGGTTGAGTTTTGAAGCCGCCCTTAACAGTTTACAAGTAAATTCATAAATTATACAAGTTAAACAGGTCAGATTTGTGAGGTTTAATACGTAGCTTTCGAAAGATAATGCGCTAATATGACACTTGGTGGTTTTTGTAGTCGTTATCATTCAGAATTTTTGACATGGCGTAAATTTTCACCATTTTGGAAAATTTTCATTCAGAACGAACATTTAAATTTTTCTCATGGTGTTAAATTTTTACCATTTAGCAAAATGTTCATATTGGTGAAATAATTTTCGCATCACACCTCTTTTTGCATTGCTGGTCTGTAGTATTTCATTGGTAATCGTTATCACCTGACTCCAAATCAAGCATATCATTGGACAACGATCCTGTGATCCAGTGAGCTTAGATCGATTGCTTAGGTCCTGATAAATACAACAATTAGCTTGGTCTTTTCATGAAATCGCTAAATATGTCCTTGATAGGGAGTTTGAATTTTATTTTAAAGAAAACATTTACTCACATCTCCCTATTTCTCGAATAATGAAAATTAGCATTTGGAATATTTACCACTGGATTAAATTTGTTTTAATCACATTGGAGTCAATGTGGATTTTCCGATCAATAACATTGCCCAGTCAAGGTCAAGCAATAGACTATTTTCCTATTCATGCCGAAAGTACCGTATATCCGGGAACTTTTGTGCAATCGACCATATCAATACGTTTTGCACACAACGTCATTTGCGCACAACTTAATATTTGGTTGTTCGCGCAGAAATGCCCGTATTTGCGGTACTTTCAAGATGCATTATGGGACATACGAAAGTGGTCTATTGGCTGTCTGGATTTCATGAATGGTAAAAACAACAACGTGTCACTAGCGCATTAGGGTGCACTACACTAAATAACTAGTAAAACGTATGGAAGTTCAATATGTTTGGTCAATATTAATTTTGTTCTAGTTATAGAGTTAGGTTTATTTAAAGATGCTCCGATACCATTTTTGATCTCCAGATTACTTTGGTAAAATTTAAAGCGTTTTCGTCTGATTTTGGTAATACAAAATTCGGCTGTCGGTGATATGGGGCGTTATTACTTCAGCGTCCAGTACCTTTGCCTTTATGGTGTACTTTTATCATCGTTTTGTGTTAGAAGAGATCATAACCAATTGAGAAAAGGCAGTGTTGAAGCAGCCAGTTGCTTTATTATTGAGTTCTCGGTTTTTTTAGGAAGCCATTTTGTGCAGTAAGTGAATGGAAAGCTATTTCGTGGTGTGGTGCCATTAGTCCATCTCCAGTGTGATAATAGCTAGGTTGCACAAACTGTCGTTCGGTCAAACCGAACGTAAATCCTTTTGTTATTCATGAGTTACCCATGCGAATGTTCATGAATAACAAACGATTATGAGGCTGTTTTCCGTTCGGTTTGACCGAACGACAGTTTACGCAACCTAGCTATTACTACAAATGCAACCACGGTGTTGAGCAAGTAACAAACAATAAAAGTCAATGATGCAAAACAAAAAACACAAATCTTATTTTTTGTTATTTATTAATGACTTGCCAATTGGTATCAAATCACATGTTCGCCTTTTTGCGGATGGTTGTATATTGTATGGTAGAGTTGCTGCGTCTGAAGACACTTATCGAGTTCAATATCGAGTTTACGACAGCAAACAAAATTGTTAACAAAATTGTTTCTCCTTTTTTGTTAAATTAGCATATGTGTAAATTGTATTCCTTTTCATTGCGTCTACCAGTCCATGTAATCCTACTGTGAAGTCTATTCATATTGACAAAATATTTGCACGTAGCGAACTGACAATTTTGTAAACCTATTACAAACGATTTACAATTTGTAATGCTACCTACTGTGAAATTCAGTTTTTGTAATCCACTAAAGGTGAACAATAGAAACGCTGTCATTTTACGAAAGAAAATGTTCACAGAAGTGCAATTTAATGGCACATTTCGTTCACACAAAGAAAAGTGTCTAGTCGTTAACAAATTTGTAAATCGGTTGAAAATATCAACCACGTGAACTATTATTTGAATGGGTATTTATAGTTCTTTCTGAGGTGCAAAATACTTTGTGCAACAAGTCTTTGTGATTACATTAATACTGAAATAGCGAGTCGATGATTGAAATCACATCATGAGTATCGAAGCATGCAATGCAGCTTGACACCTTGGCATACTATTGATTAGTGTTATTATTTTCGACAAATAATTACGACGGATTACCATAGATTTTATCTTGTCATAGGTGACTTAGTTTGTAATAATACAAAGTTGCATTTAAATGCTAATTTTTCAATATTTCCTCTAACAAATCAGTTAAGTAGAATTTGTTAACTTAAACTCCAACTAAAAGCCTGCTTTTTTATTATTCGGAACCAACAATTTGTTAACAAAAACGTAAACTAGAGAATTGAACTCGATAACTGTCATTTTACAGGACGGTTTAAATACATTGACGCAATGGCAGCACAAATGGCAAATGGAGTTTAACGCAACAAATGGTATGTGTTAACCCTAAAAGAGCCGGGGGGGGGCGGAATCCGCCCCCCCCCCTCCGAAATTTTTTTTATACCTCCGCCGGTTGTTATTTTCTCGCGCTGAAACTTCTTGACTTTTTTCCTTAAAGCCTTGCGCTTATTTTAAGACCATTTTTGTGAAAATCGGACTTAGGGTTGGGAAGTTGCGTTCCGTAATGGCACGCTGGGTCAAACAAAAAACTGACTAAAAACTGATTTTCAATGCAAATTACATACAAATCGTGTTTTTTGTTATTAGGATACACTTCCACTATGTTTTATTGTATTTATTGTATTTATTTGGAGTAAGAACATGTCTAAGTATACTTTGACACACATTATTGATAAAAATTGCAACTTTTGCTCGAAAAAAATTGCAAAAAAACATGATTTTGCCGATTTTTGGTGATTTTCGCGTTTTTGACGCGACGTCACTTATGACGTCACTGTGACGTCATACAAGGTCCGATTTCAAATTTTTTGGTACCAATGGACTCGTGAGGGTCATAGCTATCCACCAGTACCCTACACTTGATGTTTCGTCAATCGGTTTCCGAGATCGGAAGGGGGGGGCGGAATCCCCCCCCCCCCCCGGCTGTGAGGTGGGTCGAAAAAGCCCGGCTCTATTAGGGTTAAGGGTTGATGACCTCCATCTGCTCAGGAAAATATGAATCCTAACTATTTTTTAATCATGAAAAGATAGATAGTTTCTACTGGATTTGCGGGGACTCGAACCATGGATTATGGCAAGGGTTAGTCATGCATTACGAGGCGAGAGATCTACCGCTAGGCTTTCAAGGCAGCGTTGAAATCGTGAACTAAAATCTAAAACATAAACAGTCGAATGCCGTATTTTTCTTTTGTTTACATAACAATTGCAATTTTTGCCTCATTGGGATGCTCCATTTGTAAGTAAATTATGCGAATGCGTATATCAGACAAAATGTAGATAATGTAGATACTAAAAACAGACAATCTTCAAGGTTCAAGGTTCATATAATTTATTTCTCTATAGTGGCCCATGGCCAAATTAACAAGAAATATTACAATTTTTAAATCTATCAAAATTACATATAAATAGATACATGTAGATGATAAAATGACAATTATTGCACAAATCAACAATATATAGATTTACAATTTCAAAAACAAATAATACTAGACAACATGATGAAAAAAACCCATAAATATGTACAAAGGGTAGAAAAACTTATTCACCGCTCAAACAGGGCAAACTCAGAGACGTAATTCACGTCAGGTTGTTCAGGCAAAACAACGCGGGTTTGTTACATTATCATTCAAAATCAACACAACATATTCATAAAATATTATTTGTAATTCAATAAAAGGTATCAAGCCTACAATCTGTCAACATTTGAAAACAGTCGAATCGTTCGAACATCATAAAATCACGAGGTTTCGGCGAAATAGGCGTCAATTTTTCAAAGTAGTCTATTGACGTAATTTTGACCTTGGTAATGGAAGTAAAATCACTAGTAAAGTTGCATGTATAAACTAGAGACTCTAGTCCATATGTACTTCAAATATTGGGATTTTCTGATATGTGTAAGTAGGTAAAAACTTGCAGGAAAGATGTCGTTCAGCCAAACGGCACCCATTTAGGGACTCAACCCTTAAGCAGTGTACATGTTGATACGGGATGATAGCATCCAAGTGGGTAATTACGGAACGCTTTTCCACTCTATCCAAAATAGCTTCACTTAGGGTTGGTTCAAAGTTTTTGGCAGACAGAATATTCTATGCAACAACTATCCGTGTTTAAATTATTTCCCCTTATACCCTAATGCACCTTTGAATTGAAACGGGGATTTGATGATATCGTGTAGAGTACAGTTGTATTCGCCACCGTGTCGAATATTAAATAGTCGTTATTACATAGATATGCGTGCCAGATTTGATTGAATAACGAATAAATATTGTGCAATTGGCATAGAATGTTCTATGGGAAAAAGTAACTTAGAACCGACCCTTATTCCTCTTTCGAACCACCATCCCTACTGATCTAAGATTATAACAGTCAACAGACGGTATCCAGAAGTTGCAATGTGTTCAATCATGCATGCAGAGTGTGCTTGGTATGCTGAAGAGCTTGGACGTCTATCATGTTGGCTGAAACGGGCTTTGATGGACTTCGTCTCACCAATGTATGTCTCTGAGCATTTAAACGCACCGGTGGCTCGTCTTAAACATGTACCAGTCTGTTCCTAATTTCTTGTTGGCAGGCTTAAAACTATTTCAAATGTCAAAGAGTTTGTATGTATTTTTAACTCTTTCAGAGATACCCGCATAGTATGGAATAGTAAAATGAGTCCGGCGCTTGTTGGTATCAGAGTTCTGACTGCAAGATGGTATTGTTTGTGGTCTGTGCCTGATTTGTTTATTGTTTTGGCCTTTTTCAAAGCCCAATCAGGGTAGCCGTATAACATGTATAATAACTTTCTTCCCCGGTTACTGATCACAGGAGAATGCGGATGACGCACAGTTTATGTATGAGAGGATGATGGGAGCAAAGGTTTAAAAATGCGGGTCCTTTGGGGTAATCAATGCAAAGTTGAAATACCCAATGGCCATTTCTAGGCCCAGGCTACACCGCCCTGGAAGGTTAATATCTAGAAATGTTTTTCGCGGTGTTTAATTTTATATTTTAGGCAATATTTGTCAAAATGAAACCA
>JXSR01S028557.1:94242-112929 GCA_000969725.1 Ophiothrix spiculata
AAGGTCAGATGTATTGTGTTATAAACAGCCATTGAAGTTTTCATCACTATTAACAAACAAAACCTTTTGTGATGTCATCATGTATGATAGTTATATCAGATTGTAAATATTTATGCTAAATGGTAATTTTTTTTTTGTAATATTGTGTATCTGTTGATTTACAAGGGTCTCAAAGATGTAATCCTAAAAGGTGTATGAATGTATTTTTTGAGAAAATGAGGATTTTTTATTTGTTGTTGTTAAGGCTCAAATGAGGAGTATATTAATATTTGTACTAAAATTATATGTGGTCATGATCAGTTAGGTTAAAATCAAGCAGTCGGATTTCTACAACTTACATTGAACAGATGCATTAATATGGATATCAAATTCCTAATACCCATATTTCACTGAGTGGTACAAACAGTGATCATGAAGTGTTATCTTTGGCAAACACATGGACATACTGATACTTTCATTCATAGGGAATTTGTGTAGGGACAGCACTGTTGATTCCTTGTATGTACCAGTGTTGCAACAATGGTACATAGCGTTTTTGGTTGTAGAAATCTTGCTGTGTTATTGATTTAAAATCGTCAGGGTTTTATCAATGTTATACTATTAGTTACCCCCTGTTTGTTTTTTGTTCGCGTTTTACAGATATATGTATGTTTTGGTCCTGTATCACATGAGACTGAAGGCAAAATGTGATACAGAACCCAACCATCGCTATCTTCAGAACTATCTATAGAACAAACATGGGGTAACAAATTTATCACTCGGTAGGAACACATTTTGTTGATATAAAACATAAAGTATACGTAATTGTACCACAAATTTAGCAAAATTGTCATTATAAATGACAAAATCAACCAAGTTATATAGATTTGCCGAACAGATTATGTAACCGTATTGCTTGATTTGTGAATTAAGTTGCCTGTGCACATGTGTGCGCCAAAAACGCTTTGAATGCGTAGTTCAGGTTACTTTTGGACCCAAAACATGCAATGCGGCTATATATTCCTAGGACTTTTGACCAATGGGATTCAAGAATTTATGTCAACCAATAGATAAGCTGTAAAATTTATTGGATAGCCATTGGTTTAGTAACCATGATGCCGCAGTCGATCATACGCATGTGATTGCACCCATTTCTTATTCTGTATTCGGGGAGGCTTGGGACAATTGTAGCACGGGACATGTTGTGCAGCAGCATATAGGAACCAAGGGACCACTTCAAAACTCAACTGCTGGTTGACCACCCAGAACCACTGGTTCTGACCAAATTGCTATTGTTCTAAACAATGACAGCTGCCCAGAACCCCAGCTGCCGGGTCAGTTATGTGAAGTGGTCCCTAACTTGCAAGGGTGTGAGAATCGGGTTTTTTTATGCCCTCAAGAGAGTCATATAATTTTAGCTTTTTTCATTCATTTTCAGCCTGTTGTGAGCATGTTGTCATTATTTCAGTTTTTTTTTCACTTGACTCTCACACTCCTGTATTTGAGAGTATATTTACCTCAATGGATGTGTACAAGCCCTCTATCTACATCCCCTAAGGTGCCTCTACTACAATGGTTATTGGAAGATGGTATAATAGCCGGACATCGTTTAATAACATCACTTGCTCAACCAATTTTGAACCCAGTGGAATTAAAATTGAGACTGGTTATTTAAAATAGGTTTTTATTGTGTTATTCACTTTTTAAATGGTCCGCAAACTGTTGCAATTGTCCCTGCTTCTCCTGATTATGTGACAGTCCTCATAGTTACCAAGCTGCATATGGTATGGCTGCATAATCTGTCATAGTGTCATAAGAAATAATAAACCTGCTCTACTAATATTCCTGAATTGATGATTAGAGTTTTAATGTGTCTGGTATATCTGTAGTTTTCATGAACATGGAGCTCATCCTATCCCTAACCCTGTTAAAAAAAATAAAAAATCACAATTTACAAAGTTATGCAAATGCCCAAATACGTCATAGACCAGAGTAAGCTATGATCACGGAACCACTGCCATTAAAGCGTGTGCTCAGTGGCTTAACATAGTGATAGTTTTTTTTTCGTACATGACTTGAGCAAATTTTCAAAAAATTGATATTTTGGGTTAAAACACGGAAAAAAGTGAATTTCACTCGTTTTAAACAATTTTTGAAAATTTCAACTGAATTTTGCTTTATCCGATTGCCCAAGTCATGTACGAAAAAAAAAATTGCTACCTGGTCAGACGGTTCTCGCCGCCATCTTGGTGGGGTCGGAGTATAGTTTGTTATGTAAACAAGACATCAATATCGGATGTAACTCGAGATTGACTTCAAATCATGACTTAAAAATTACACTAAATAAATGTGCTTTATATTCTTGTCATCATTAGTTGTGATCTGGTATTGTGATACTGCTAAAAGATTGTAATGTGACGGGACTTTTTGTTTGCCGCGCCATGAGAATGGTGTTGCGATGACGTCACGTGCAAACCCTCTATTGTATCACATAGTAAAGTCAAATATGCCAAATTACTTCCAGTCTATACTATGATCCTTGATCACCCACTTTCCCTGTCCATTTGTCAGGCAGCCTGTCTTTCATGCAAGTCTGCATCTTGGTAAGTTTTGTTAGATTTTAAAAGACACTCCTCTGTAAAACATAAAAACACCTTTAAATCTCTTATTCTTTCACATAAATGTTCACGTAAAGCAGTGGTGGGCAACCTACGGCCCGCGGGCCGCGAGCTCTTTTTGTGCGGCCCACCAAGCCCACAAAGAAAAACAAATAATGTGTACAATTTGGAAAAGGAAGCTGCAAAATAAAAAGTCATATTGCCCATGGAATAAACTTGTCATCTCAGCAATGGTCAGAAATATGGTATTCTTCCAAAGTTGAACAAAATATGCTTAACAATCATTTTTTTTTTTCTTTATCCATTCTTGAAGCTTAGGCCTATGCTTCGCATTTCCGAAAACGTCAATGAACCGCACTCGATCAAAGGTTGTCAGGGAGTGGTGGAATATAAACTGTTTTAGTACTTTGGATGCGGCCCGCGAAAAATGTCAGAACTCTTTTTTGGCCCGCGGTAGTAAAAAGGTTGCCCACCACTGACGTAAAGCATGACTTCTCATCTATGATTTGTCCACAATGGGTGACAGGATGTCCTACATGAACGTTTACGTGAATGATTAGGGATCACTTTAAAATTCAACCGGCGGGTTCTGGACAGTTGCTATTATGAACAATTGCAACCGCCCAGAACCGCCGGTTCTGGGTCATCAGCCGCCGTTTCCAGGTGATCAGCCCGGCCGTTTGAGTTTTGAAGCGGCCCTTTAATAAAAACCAAAGGTGTTTTTTTGACACGACAAAACAAACTTAGTATCGATTGGCTTCAAGAGTCTTGATAATCATAAGTAATATCTTGATGACTTTTGAGCATTTTGATTACTTTTTTGCTTTTCATGCTTCAATATTTTGGCACTTTGACACACAGCTTTCGTAACCTCGAAAAATTAAGTCTGCATTATTTTCACTCTATATATTTAAGACATTTTTTTTATAATAGGAATGTTAAACATGTTTCACGTTGGTATCTATTGCACATGATCTACTCACCAATAAGCAGTATTACATGATGCGAAACCCGGGGTTCCCAGTCCAACAGGGATAATTGTTTTACTTTTTTCCAGCAGGGAAAAGTCAATAATTTTTTTAAAAAATGCTTCAAATCAGGGAATTTTGATTGGCTCAAAACTCAAAAGTAGTCGGACTGAGTCAGACTCATTTTCCACGGTGTGTCAGGTCTCATTACTTCTAGGCGCCCATGCGTGGTCGTAGGATTCGAAAAGAAATGTGTTTTTTCATTAAAAATTATCATGGAATTTTGAGATTTCAAAGTCAGGGAATTTTGTATTCTGAAAATGCTGAGAACCCTGGAAACTGTAACGAGGTGTTAACCAGAGAGTAACTTTGCATTTCTTGGTTGGAGTATAATAGGCCCAAGCATGGGTCCCCAGGATTTGCCTAATGGAGTTGAGAACTTGAGACTGCCAGCACATATGGTAGAATCCAATAAATTGTGAACAACAGGGCAGAAGCATCAGATTTTATTTTTTTTGTGTTTAAAGTAAACATATTAAACTTTCAGAGATTTGCCATCACTAAACTCTTCAAATAATCATGGGACAGGAAGATGAAGGTGATACTCTTAACGGATGATCGTCGATTGCACCAAAACGCAAAACAAAGCGACCCCGAGCATTTGGGTAATTGTTTTTACATCCTTTGCGGTCATTTTGACAATAAAAAATTGGGGGTACCACCTAAGGTGGGGTTATGGTAGGCCGTCAAAGTCGACGGGTAGGTGCCACCTCGGAAAAATGTAAATCACCATTTTGAAAAATATCTGCACGCAATTGACTTGAAACTTACAGAACATGTTAAAATTGTTGATTCCTTCATTTATCAGCAAAAAACCGACGAAAATCGGACATTTAGAACTTTTACAAAGATTTTTTGAAAAAGTGGCCATTTTTACCAAAAGGCGATTTTTTTTTCAATACGGAAATACTTTGTGACGTCATAAATACGTAACGCCTCGACCGATTTTCATGATCTTGGTATCAATGGAAAGAGGAGACCCTACCCTTTACTATAGTATCAAACAATATAACTTTGGGGGTCCAAATTCACAGTCACAGGGGACACCCCTCCCCTCCCCCCTCTGGAAGACGTGTTACAGAAAAAGGCTTAGGAAGACGAGGGTTAATGTGCTGATTTTTCACAATTTGATAGAAAATCAGCTAAAACATTTGTTTTAGGTTTTAGATATGCATTGCAATCGAATACTATTTTAAGCACATAATTGATTGCAGCTGCAGTGCTGTTTATACCAGGGTTTGAGAGAGTGTTGTACAGAGCATGAAACAATGAATATATCCAGTAATGTACATAATGTTCTTTGGTGTTACCTATGAATACACTAAATTTGGGTCTACATATAGCTAAAATTTGTTATTAAAATAATAATTGAAAACCCTGAATGTTTTTTGATGGTTAAAATAAAACACATACAATGATAGATACATCAAAATACTTAGGCCATTCTAAAAGTTCATGTTAATTGAAGTAGCAGCTATGGACGGGATAGTCAATACCGCACTCATTTTCAACCAATGGGCCACATTCAGTTTGGCAAAGCAGTTTTGTAGGAAAGTTTATAACTTCCATTGTCATATGACTAGAGAGTGAACCCAACATGCTTACTTTACATACTAATTTGGATATTGTTATTTCTTTGCAATACTGTTATTTTGCCAAAACCTATTCGTAGGTAACATTTGGTACATGAAAATTACCTACGAATACATGGGTTTTGTTAGGATTTTTCGAAAATGACACAAAACAAGCTTATGAGACGTTCATAATAGTAATAATAACTGTTTCTCCGCTCATCTACATCAAAATCCTTCACTAATATATTAAATTGTTCAAAATTCACTGCTTTATTAAAGTATTTGTAAGTAACCTTTATTTTTGACCACACCATTTTTGTCAGCACGTCACATTTTTTGTACTTTTACGAACTATCAGACTGCTACAGAAGCAATGCATTTAAGGATGATGTTCATCATGCTTTGTATACAGCAAATACTACACTATATATCCTGTTTATTCAAGTCCTTTGATTTTGAAGTTTTCAGCCTTTTGGATTCGTAGGTAACAATTAAATTTACCACTGTAAAAAATTCAATACATTATGCAGGATTAATAAAACCAAGAGGATATTTTCCCGACACATATGGTATCTTGGCAAGTAGTATTTAATTCACAATTGTAGCTGTTTTTAAATATTTGTACCTACTTTCTGCAAAAAAATAAATATTTTCCACATTAAAAGTACCTAAAATAACATGTAAATTGATTCTAAAAAATAAATATTTTCCACATTAAACATGTTAAAAGTTACCTAAAATAACATGTAAATTGATTCTAGAATTTTATTTCTCTAAGAAAGGGATGAATTATATATGGCCTGAAAGTTTTTTTCAAGGCGAATAAAATAAACACAACAACAAAGTTATCAATATTAACACTTTTCGTTTATAAGGCTGAACATGAAATACACACTGTTATACGACCATATATGAAGCAGCGGAATTGAATATAGGAATACTAAACTGACCCAGTCCATGCTTCTGGGCATTCATCATCACTTCTTTTTGTTGCAATAAGTCACCAACTGCTCCTATTGGAAAAACCATCCAACTTTGCATTCAACGGATTGTAACTTTAGTGAGTGAAGTTAAGACACACAAAACTATATATTTATGGAAAGCTCATTTTCCAAAGATTGTAAATTTTACTGAAAAAGCATAATGGTGGGTAAAATTTATAGAAGGTGCAAAATAAAACACTTGTGCATTAAGGTCAACCAACTTGACACGATGAGATTTTATCAGAGAATGGTCTATCCAGATGTTTTATTAAATAAATATTGATTGAAGCATGTATTAATTACCTCGATAAAGTAATAAATTTGTCAGAAAATGACATTTTGTAGGGATAATAAAAATCCATCAAACAAATCCGTTCTTAATGTTTTTGACATTTATCGGTAATAATGTTTTTCATGTATACACAACTTTAAAATTAATGGCATTATCAGATTCCTCGTCAAATTTCCTTTTAGAAAATGAATTAATTTTTACCAAATACGCCAATCTAGTCACAAGATATGTCATTTTAAACTTTTCGAGTGAAGATATATGCTTAAAATGTATAGAAAAATGCAACTACAAAAATCATCAAAAACAATAAATTAGGATGAGAAACTGACAATGTGATACAATCTCTATATATTACCATACGTATTTGCCTTCTGTGAATATAGCCGATGATTCTCCTGGCTTTCTTGCAGATGGAGTCAATAAGACATGTGGATACCCAGAAATTTCATAGAGGAAACTCTTTCCATCACCTGTTTGTTTAAAGTAAATTCGAGGTTGGGAAAAGGGTTTCTTCTTGGTGGAGATAACCATAAGTTTAGTTTTACTGGCATTGACAGTGAGATGGTTACTAACAAACCAGTTTTGGATAGAACCGGTGTCTGTCTGAAAACTGTTGATGTCGATGTCGTCACAAATGGGTTTGTACAAGGTGGTGTCTTCTGCATAAAGGACCAAAGAGCTATTAGGAGAAAACGAAGAAAGAGAAAGGTCATTAATGTAGATCAGAAAAAAGAAGGGGCCCAAGAACAGAACCTTGGGGTACGCTAGACAGGACAGGAACAGGTTCAGAAGAGATGCCATTGACGGAAACAGATTGGGTTCTACCGGAGAGGTATGATGATCTTAGCCAACATAGAAGAAGGCCAGTAATCCCAACAGACTGAAGTTTGAACAAAAGAGGATTATGAGGGACTTTGTCAAAAGCCTTATTTAGGTCAAATAAAGCAACAGCAACACTTTCCGGTTCTCAAGATGCTTGTACCAATCATTGAGAGCTGTTAAGAAAGCAACGGATGTGGAAGAACTACAACATAACCACAAATGTGGTGCTGGACAGGGAAAGGGGAGGGGGATTGGTCCTGTTTCTGAAGTATTCAGGAAGCGATTTAGATCTTCAGCATCTCTACAGACCCTCCAAGAACTCCTAAAGTCGCCATATGTAGCTTAAAAAGAACGTATTTAAAAATTGATTGTATTAGAAACACATTGGCCTAAAATGATTTGTTTACTATTATAAAGCTCTAATAAACTTTTTGTCTCATTTTGTCTCAATCTTCACCATGACCTGCCTAACGGTCTGGAAGATTACAACAAGGTATGCCTTATATATTTGAAATTTACAAGCTATTGCTTGTCAAATATGATATTCCATGGACTTAATTACTTTCTTTACAGTCCATTTATCCTTGTCATAATTGATATTTTACAAAAATAGCTGTCCAAGCCCTGAGATATGCTTGTATTCATTATGTCATAAGCAAGAAAAAAAAACCAATTACACATTTTTACAATTACATGTACAGTTATGCTAAATGATTTGTCATTCAATACCTTAACATGCTATTAATTGCTAAGAATGATGTTGGGTTCGCTCTTTAAACCTTTCCTATAGCTTCCAATGTGTTTCTAATAATAACTCAGGTTTGATGATGGTAAAATGATAACTACTCCATATATGATCCCTATTGATCATATAAAAAGCACGCTCTTCTGCTTTACCGTCTTGAAACATGGAAAAAATTCTCTAAATGTAAAAAGAGTGAAAAACGAGTGAATCCCAATTCACTCGAAGAAGAGTGTAAATCACTCAAAAATAGCAGCATGCGCTAGTCAATTCCACTCGTAAAAGAGATAAATTACTGAAGATTCACTCCAAAAGGAGTGAAAAAAGAGTAAGAGTGAACACCACTCGAAAATGTATTGTCCTCCATTTAACTCTCTAAAGAGTGGACATTCACTCGCTCAGTGTAAACGTCACTCCTTTTTGAGTGAATATTTAGTAGAACGAGTAAAATGTTGAAATATCCACCAAATGAAAGTAACGGCTTAATTAAAGTTTCAAAGTGCGCAATGAGTTTGTCTGATGGTCATGCATTTCAAATATACATTGTGATAGAACCCAAGTTCAAAGTCTTGTTTCAGACTCTTTCGGATAAAACTTGTACCTTAATCTGTAGTTTGTAGAGGCCTCATTGGGGATACGATATTAGCAATCCCTGAAATTTTGGTGCAATTTAATCATTAGGTCTTAAGATAGAGATCCGTATGGAAATTTTGCTTATGCTTAAAAATGGTTTGTCCATGAACGTTTCTCTCGGTTTTGGTCTTTAACCTGTTCCAATGAATTTGCAATGCATTTGGTACCACACACGTTGCTTGGTAGCACAGGCATATGGTGCAGAGCGTGAAAAAGTGCAGCAACATGTGCTGGTGTCTGAAAATATCCGAGGAAGATGAAAGATGCTTTTCTTGCTTTTTTTAAAAGCCAATTTTCAGCCTAAGCTCGTGGTTTTGGTGAAATACTTCTTCAATTTTGTCAAAATACGAATTCAAATTCAGCTCAAAATCCTTAGCGGGAACATATTTTTATTACATACGTTCACCTGAGAAAGTGTCATTTTCTTTATATTTACTGCTTTTTGTTGCTGGATGCCCATTAATTCGCTATATAATTGCAGGATTTTTTTTCGAAATACACATTATGCATCACAGTGAAGAATAGTGTAGGAATTGATTTGTATAGGTCATTGAACGTATGTTATTATATGTAATTGAACTTATATATCAAGGGAGTGGAGGGGGCGGATTGCCTCTTCTGCCATCTCAGTAATTATGGCAGCTAAGTAGCTCTAATGCTACTTTTATACTCGTGTAGTTTTTTTAGCTTTCCCGCTGCGTGACGTATATTTTTTGCAAAAACTTGCCGCTTCCGGTTGTCGTAGCGGCAAAGCTACACGTCACTGAGATAATCGATATCGGTAATTTTTGTCGTACGACAAGATTTTTCGAGTTGAAATGAATTTAACATTCAGAGCGACATGAAGCAGCAAATCTGCAAACAGTGCTAAGCGACAAAACTGCAAAGCTACAAAAGTGTGAAACGAAGCAAGCGACAGAGCTACAAAGATGCAAAGTGACAATAAGTATGAAAGCAGCATTAGAGACACTGTTGCAAAGATACCATACCTTTATATTTTAAATGCATTTGCAATAATCTGTAAGTATTTTTCCAACAAATCAGTTTTCAACTTTTTTGAAAATCATGGGCAATTTAATTCAAATGGTATATGAAATTGAGGGGAAATTGGTATTACTGAAAAATTGGTAATTTGTAAAACAGGTACATTATATTAAAATTTAAACATTTACCATAATGTGTTCCATGTATGGCATTAAGCACAGAACTTTTTATAGCGTTGTTGATAGGTCTCTCATCCATACAATCGTAAAAGTGATTTATATAGCAACATATCAAATGATCATAGCATGATTATTAGCATGTTAACAAAAAATATGGAGAGAAAAAATAAATAAATGAAATAAAGAAAAACAAATGAGATGAAGCTGTCTATAGATACCGCAAAATCTGCAATGAAGTACACATTAATACAAATGGATCAGAGTCCTCCTCTACTGAGGTTGTACAATGTTAGCAGAGATGGAAAATATTCAAGGCCGAGAGCTAATAAGCACTAATAAACAATACAAGTTTCAACTAAATGTTGTATGTAATTCTCTCCTTTTTTGTTTTCTGAAAAATAATTTTAAGAGGCCAATTTTGTAGCCTTTGTACATGTTGTAAACGGTGATAATGCAGACTAATGATTTTAATGAAAACTTTAAAAAAAATTGCAACAGAAACGGTATTTACAGAATAAAATCAGACAATGTTTGTCAAAAATCTACAGATATTATTAGAACAAGGTCAAATTTGCAACAACAAAAAAAGATATCAAATTAATAATTGTGAACGAAATGATTTTAGATAACTTTGTCAAATTAATTTAATAGAGAGAAGTCCACTTTATAAAAACAAAAACAAATCCATAACAAATCCAATCTGGCAACCAAAACATAATATTTACCGTAAAGTGGCCAAGCTAACTTGCTAATTACCTTAATAATATAGTCAAACTAAATTGTTAACATTTAAATATTCAAATCTATATTAAAGTTTCCTGTGGTATAACAAATAAATTTGATAGCTGAATGTCGAAAAACCTAAGCTTTCATTAGAATTAATACAAGACATTTCTTGAAAAAGCTTCATACGCCATTTTCCATGGATAGATTCGAATATTTAAGTGAATTGGATATTGCTGTGGAGGTATTTTAATAAAATGTTTTCTATTTTGGGTGCCATTTTGGATTTATCATGGAAAATGGCCCCTACGTGAAAATAGAATTATTTTTAATTGACTTTTGACCATAGAATGAGTCAGAAAAGTTATTTCTTTTATGCTTTTGAACAATTATTGTACTCAAGTGATATGCAATTTTGCCATTTGTAAGATTGCTGCTGGCAGTCATTTTGGAATTATGATCATTAGAAACCGTTCCACCAAGTATATTTTTGTATATTTGTGATAATTTTATCTACATGCTTATCTAAAATGATGCTGTAAGTATCATTACTTTTGCAATTTGTTCCACCTTATTTCATATCTTCACTAGTCTAATATGCTGTCATTGTTCAGTGTGGACAGAATAAGTGAACAAATAACATTTTGCAGGTATAAAAGTCAAGGTTTTTTCTTTTATTTTATGATACTTGTAAATAAGTTAACTGTCATGATATTTACAAGTGAAACCTAACAACCAACAATATACTTCGAAATATCATATTAGCTTGTCTAGCAAATTTCTAAATGCTAGCAACATGTGACATATTGAATGTTACTTCTTATTATCTCTGCCTGTAGCTGGGTGAAACTCGGTACAGCTACAATACTTTTTATTATGTATTATAGATATTATGCTTTTTGGTCCCACACTGAAAACAAAAACTAGTCAAGCAGCTGCTTGACTAACTTTAAACTAGTCAGGCAGGTTAGTCCAGCTTGCCTGACTAGTTTGACGTTGGTCACGCCAAATTTCAAACTAGTCAAGCCTGCTTGACTAGTATTAAACTAGTCAAGCCCGCTTGACTAATGTGCGAAACTTTGCTTGACGAGTTTGTCAGACTGAGAGCTTGACTTCCTTGATGATACGAAAGAGATTGACCAACTTCAAGTTGGTCAAGCTGGCTTTAATAGCTTATGTTAGTCAGACTGAGCGTGGTCAGGTGGAGTCTTTGAAGACAACATAGTGGACAGCACAGACATGTGAAACACCGTGCCATCGTTTGACCTCATAAATGTCACCATCATGTTCTACTGATGTATCGTGAATTATATCATTTGTTTATATGCAGCTCACTGACTATTCTGGTGGTACTCATATGTCACTCTTAAACCTCTCTCTACACTATTGACGGATTAGCTATATCAAATACTGTATCCTGTGACTCTGCAACTACATAGCATGCATATATATTGCACTAGGTTTGTTGGCTTGAATAGCTTGAGATTAGTTACTGTAAAACAAGAAATATTTGCTAGCAATTTAATTTCGCTAATTTCGCTAATACCCCCAAATCGGAAAATTTATTTGCCGCTAATATTAATAATGTGCAATGATTTCAATGGCATGTTGATGCAATTAGCGAAATTAAAATGCCGCCAAAAAACCCAGAATCTGAAATTCGCAAAATTTTCTTTCCGCAAATATTTCTTGTTTTACAGTATTTGGAATCGACTAGTTTGAGTAAGCTAGTCAAGGCAGCTGGACTAGTGTTACATTAGTCCATCCAGCTGGACTTATGTTATGTTAGTCAAGATGTGTACCATCTGGACTAACATAAATCTAGTCAATAACTAGTCAAGCGACTAGCCTAAACTAGTCCAGCTTGCTGGACTATTGTCAAGCTGGTCAATAAACTAACTTAAAACTAGTCAAGCAACTAAAATGAGACTAGTCCAGCATGCTGGACTAGGCTAAGTTAGTCATCCTTATTAGTTCAGCAATACTGACCAACTTTAAGCTAGTGTAGATGTGTACCATCTGGACTAGCTTAAAGTTAGTCACACTGACCAGTTAAGGTTTTCAATGCAATAGAACAAAACATGTGGCCCTAACCCTTGTCTTGCGCCAATTTTTGAGCGTCTGTGTTAGTCTCGCAACATACAGACTTAGTGGGAACACTGATACTTAGTAACTCAATCCGTGGTAATTACTCGTTTGTAGTAATGCATTACCAATTTTTTACACATTATTCAAGAAGAATGGGATAAAAAAAGTAAAACAGTTATAAATAAAAATGCGTGATCAGACTTTTTTATAATTAGTTTTAATTTGAATAATATTTGGACTTTATTGTAATTTGATTTTATTAACTTTAATAACGAACACGTTCTTGTGAAGACAGGATGAAAACAGGATATTTTGAGCAAATCATTGTATCCGGAGGCTTGTTCTTATTATATCACAGATGTTGGTATACAACCGTATACTTCTAAATCATTAAACAATATAAATATTTTAAAGCTTACCAAAATACCCTGCTTGTATATGATGATTATAACACTTACAAACTTGAAAATTGAAACAAACACAGAAATATCATATATCTCATACAAATAATTATGGCCGTCTCTGAATAAATGATGAGGCTACAACCCTATAACAAATTATGGCTGGCATTCAAGGCTCCTTATAACGTGTTGCCATTATGACTGATCTGATGTTTAAAAAAAATATACGATATGTGTGCGTCCGGTAGTACAAGAAATAAGTTAACAATATTTGAAAAGTCATATCATGAAGTCCTGTTGCTGGTGGAAAAGTAATCAAGGTCCTTCTGGAATCGAAGTCTGCCTTCACTAGACCATAACGGAATGAAGCGTGAAACCAATGTTGCGTTAGAGTTGTTAGCCAATACTTTACGGTACAACCCGGACAGTAAGATCAGGGGACTGTGATTCCAATCACACTGGTTCGGATCGTATCGTAAAAATGACCTAGTTTCATCGTTTTTATGCTCTTTTGAACTTGTACAAATGGTTGGAATATAGTATGTTTCACCTCGCTCTCTTAAATTACGTTATTGCGTTTTGTATATCATTGAATCGATTTATTGAAATGCCCGATAGACTTCTGTTACAAAGGAATAAACGTCATTATAAATATGATTGATAGAAGTCGTATCATCCAAGATTACAGATCTGCATCATTTTTAGTTAATTAGATTTTTTTATTGCATCGAGTAAATTACCTTTGCGTGCCAGTTCGGTTTGATTCAAACAATTTCTTGATCGAAAGATGGATGTATGCAATACCATTTAAAATTTTATTCAGATTTAGAATCGTTTGATAAAAACCGATAAAATTAACATTTTCAGGTAATTTATATATAGTTAGAAGAATATCTATTGATGGTTTTTTTAATAAAAAAAAAAGAAAATTGAATATTTTACTCATGTTTCACTTCAGTAGCTGTTTTCTCAAAATCATCAAGTGCGACTTGCCTCTAATTTTGCCGAAGCACCACTCATTTGGAATTTGAAATCAACTGAACCAATTATTATCATGTTGAATTAGCTCAGGTTAAATTCATGTTAGATTTAGTATTTCTTGACTTATTATAGATCCAATAAGTATTTTGAGCTATACCACCGACAAGGGGCTATATTGCAAACTGGCTCCATTACCGGAAAGTCTGGAGGTGAAAGCGATCAGATCAAAAGAATCCTTTGCTTTTCCTTTTGTCCATCAAAGATAAGAGGCTTTGCCATACTTCATTGGAACTTGCTTATTTGCCAGGTATCTTATGTGACGAAAAATTAATTCGATATCTGTTTGTCAACTTACGAATTTGCAAACCAAAAACCTTTATTTTAATAAGATGGTTTACTAAAGATTTGAACAACACTTTGTGGCTGAATTTGAACAGAATTTGAACAGAACTTTGTGTCTCAGCGCATGATACACAGGTCTCAATGACAGTATCCTCTAAATTCTTTGAGTTTCAGTGTAATATATGCATAAGCCTCCTCCTTATTGTTCTTCTACTGTTACTTGAAATATAAATTTCGTGTTTTATTCCTTCAAAGGTCCCAACTTCACAAGCAAAACTGGGTAATATTTGAAAATATTGTCTACATGCTGTATCACTATCTGGCACAGTGACAAGCTATTCAACGTAAAGTTAATTCATCGAAATTGTTTTTGGAGTTATCTCAAGTCCGACATCGTTTGCACCTCTTAATACTTAATATCTTCTGGTTTTAAATTAATTTTTTTATATTAAAGCACTATCATGTGGCTATTCACACAGCTCATAGACCATGTACAGCCACATAAATTTTCATACAAAAAGACTTCATTACGACTTTTACAAGATGATCAGCCAATTTGTAACGCGACACCGTCAAACGATGTTATGCAAATGCCAACATTGCAGTACTTGGACAATAAGTAATTGTAGATTTTCAATGAGATTACACCATCAATGACATTTGTTAGCTATTTACAACATATTCTATAACAATCAGCCCATGTAAGTGTATATTTACTCAGTGTTTGATTTCACTTAACTTGTTTTGTTTGATTACCTTGCAAACCCGCGTAACTTGAGCAGTATTTCCTTTAATTGTCTCGGTACCTGACTCCGTATCAATTAGTTCGAGATCTTCTCTTGAATAAAGTTAACAACAGACAACCACGTGAAAGAAAGGATTATTTAGACTGGCAGATAAAGATAAAGCAGAAGCTGCTGATGATTCTTAACCGGGATCCAAGTTGTTTCTTTTATGCGAAGTGGTTTTATTGTGTGCCTATTTTAGCTGCATGTTTAATTTTGGTAAATGTGGTGAATATCAAAGAAAGAATGTTTTCAAACAAATTAAAGGTATTCTGTAAAAGATAATGGCCGAATATTACAACATTCGTGGAAAATAAAATACGCCAGAGACATTAGTTTTATTTTCACAAATGCCGTGAATTTTCTTAACCAACACTTACTCAGCAAAAGAAAGGTAACTCCCATTCCAAGACAAATTATAATATTGTCACGCTAATCAAATTATTGCCTATCTAATATCATCAAAATGACCGCAAAGGATGTAAAAGAGATTACCCAAAAGCCTGGGGCAGTTGCTTTTGCGTTTTTATGCAGCGGGAAAAAAATCCTAGACGAGGGTTAATACTTTCTGGTTTTAACTTAAACATATTTTTATAAGCACTATTATGTGTCTATTCACGCAGCTCATAGACCATGTGCAGCCAAATAAATTTTTCATACAAAAAGACTTCATTACGACTTTGCTTTTACAAGATGATCAGCCATTTTGTAACGCGACACTATCAAAAGATGTTATGCAAATGCTAACATTGCAGCACTTGGTCAATAAGTAATTGTAGATTTTCAATGAAGTTACACCATCAATGACATTTGTTAGCTATTTACAACATATTCTATAACAATCAGCCCATGTTTACTCAGTGTTTGGTTTCACTTAACTCGTTTTGTTTGATTACCTTGCAAACACGCGTAATTTGAGCAGTATTTCATTTATTGTCTCGGTACCTGACTCCGTATCAATTAGTTTGAGATATTCTCTTGAATAAAGTTAACTTACAACAGACAACCTTGTGAAAGAAAGAATTCTTTAGACTGGCAGATAAAGATAAATAAGAAGCTGCTAATGAATCTTAACCGGGATCCAAGTTGTTTCTTTTTCATTTTAAATGCGGAATGGTTTTATTGTGTGCCTATTTTAGCTGCATGTTTATTTTTGGTAAATATCAAAGAAAGAATGTTTTCAAACAAATTAAAGGTATTCTGTAAACAGATAATGGTCTAGTATTACAACATTCGTGGAAAAAATACGTCCGAAGCCGTAAACTTTCTTAACCAACACCGATGAGACTCAGCAAACCAAAGATGATCCCAAGACAAATTATATATCGTCACGCTAATAAAACTATTGCCTGTCTAACATTTTGACAAAATTGGTAAAATTAAGATTTTAGTTCACGATCTCAACGCTGCCTTGATAGCTCAGCGATAGATCCCTCGCTTCGTAATGCATGACTAACCCCTCCTATAATCCATGGTTCGAGTCCCCGCAAAGGCAGTGGAAACTATTTATCTTTTCATGATTAAAAAATAGTTAGGATTCACATTTTCCTAAGCAGATGGATTCCCTTTACCTTTAAAAAACAACAACAATGCGGGTTCTGGACATGGTGCAATGATGGCACTGATTCGACTAAAATATGTTCTCTAAAAATGAATAAATGATATAATATTCGAAATGAACGAAAATGCAACATCATGAGTCAAATTTGGACAATTTTTTCAGTGCAATTTGAAAACGCTGGTTCAGTGAAGAATCATTCCCGGATGATTTATCCAGTTACACTAGACATCACCGATATGCCTATTATAACAGTTAATACGCCATTGTTTAAAATCACGAAACAAAGCTGTATTGAAACTCTGGAATAAAACTCCCGGCATAAAACCATGGTGCAATGAGTATATAGCAGGTTGTAGTAGATAATTCAGACCATAGGGCCTATTTTAGACCTACATTGCAGAATTGGAAGTGCGAGTTCTCCCCTGGGTTCATGGCATTCACAGGGCAAAGGTCGTGAATCGATAAAAGAAAGCTAAAGAATATTACTAGGACAATTAGTAAGTCTAGAGAAATACAGGGATAAGCTTTCAGGACGATGAAGGCAATAAAGTGATATTCACAGAGCTATGTGAGCTATTTCAATGTTCATCTTTGATCTCAATTGATATAATTATAGACTAAGGACACCAAGCCAAATTTAATCGATCCTGCTGGAGCTCAATACCACTTCTTTGTAGAAAAAATCGATTATTGGGAACATTTTCTTATATTTTTTTTAAGTAAGTACCAAAATATGAATCACTTTGATAATACAGAGTGTCCCAGAACACCCTTACAATCTTTGCGCACACTTTCTTGGGCCGTATTCATATAACTCCCTTACACTTAAGTTCAATTTTTGCACTCAAGTATATAAAGTGTTGCACTTAAACTTAAGTGTTTCACTTACACTTAAGTGATTCCCTTAACTTTAAAGCTCAATTTCTGTTTTATTGCAGTGTGTCATTTTTGTTCCTTTTAAATGTAATTTTAAGTGCAAAAGTGCTAACTATAATATTTAATAATCTGACTCTCTTAAGTCACACTTGAAGTGTTTTCTGAACTATTAAAAAGCAAATTATGAAAAATATATGCTATAAAATAAGGGCAACGTTTAATGGTGCTCCAAAGTCCCCTTAAAAGTTGCCCTTAAAATGATAAGAGTTAAGGGATTCCCTTAAATATTTGTTCATTTAATTGCAACTGTAAGAGTTTGTCTTAAAATTCAGCGGATTTAAGGGAAACTCTTAAAAAAGGTGCACTTAAGTGTGTTTTTTATGAATACGACCCCAGGTCACACAATTCTTCTGATGCATCGGAAATGCATTGCGAGTGCATCTTGAAAGTTTTATCCAGGTGTAACACATCGATGATGCAGCTCTCCCGATTTCTTCGCGATAGCGTGGCGAAGTCTAGACGATGCCTTGATGCTTCGCGAAACCATAACCATCACAGGGACGTCGGCCCAACATCGTGAGAGCATCAGCGATGGACTTACGATGCATTTGCGAATATTAATCTTGGAGAGGATGGATTCAAATGCAGAGAACTGATGAAGGAAAACATTTCAATGCTAGCATTGCAATTGTGACCTAAGAGGTCATTTTGTGTCCAAAACATTCTAAATATTAGATTGACTGACATTCAATTTGCAAATTTAAAAAAAAAAAAAATACGGCGTCAATACACAGGTCTCAATGACAGTATCCTCTAAATTCTTTGAGTTTCAGTGTAATATATGCATAAGCCTCCTCCTTATTGTTCTTCTACTGTTACTTGAAATATAAATTTCGTGTTTTATTCCTTCAAAGGTCCCAACTTCACAAGCAAAACTGGGTAATATTTGAAAATATTGTCTACATGCTGTATCACTATCTGGCACAGTGACAAGCTATTCAACGTAAAGTTAATTCATCGAAATTGTTTTTGGAGTTATCTCAAGTCCGACATCGTTTGCACCTCTTAATACTTAATATCTTCTGGTTTTAAATTA
>JXSR01S028557.1:142318-156253 GCA_000969725.1 Ophiothrix spiculata
GGCCACCAAATCGAAATTTTGCTGTAAAAGTTCTAAATAACGAAATTTTGCCGGTTTTTTTGCTTATAAGGAAGGGAAATGGTGTTTCTAATATGTTCTGTAAGTTTTAGGTGAATACCATGCAGATATTTTTCAAAATGGCGACTTGATATTTTCTCAGGTGCCAACCACCCCCCCCCTACCTTCCAACTTTGACGAGGTACCCTGACCCCCCTGAAGGTGGTACCTACGATTTTTGTTCGCTAAAAATGACCTCAAAGGATGAACTTACAACTACCCAAATCCCCTAGGTCATATTCGTTTGCGTTTTTATGCGACAGGAAATCATCCGTTAGGGAAGGGGGTGGGGTGGTAACCCCCCCCCCCTTGGTAAGACAAGGGTTAATATGAATTGAATTATCTACAGGAGCTTTGTTTGATCTTTTATTTGGTAAATACATCTGAGGTACAAAATAAGGATTTAGAAAACACAGGATAGCCACCACCATCACAAAATGACTTATTGTAAATTAATTATCTCTCAATTTGAGCAATTTCTGTGTAATTGTTGTACTTTATTGGATTTAGTACACTTGTAAGCTTTATTTAGAGTATTTCCATAAGTTTTTCATTCTAAATGGAATCTAGGCTAGTCCCTGTAAATAAAAGGGATTCTAAAGGGATTCACGTTGAACACAACAGAGTTTAATACAGATAGAGAATAATAAAGACATGTGAAACAGTTTGATAATTGTACCTAGCTAAAATCAACTATACAAACAACAAAACAATGTTGCCTTCTTTAAGATGTTTTCTTTAGTTTTGAAAAGGAATGTTTTTGCTCCATGGGTTTGCCCTTTGACTGTGTCTTTTGTAAAGAAAGCATTTTTTTTAAATTATTAGGATTTTACATTTCGAAAAAGCAGATTTAGTTTTGAACATTTACGGCGTACCATTATTGTATAGAATAGCCCTTTGAACATATTACCCTGAGTTCTAAACTAGATTTATATAATGAAAAATCAGAACAGTCTTCTGAATTGAATGCGTAGGTCGATTTAAATGCTACAATTAAAATACCCAATGGGATTGAGACCGTATTTTTATGAATTAATTGGATCAAATTGTTATGTGTTACATTAAGCTAGTTCAAATGTTCTGTCCGTTATCTCATTAAAGGACAAAGGATTTTGTTAACTAAATCGTAAATGACAATAGAAGTATCGACTTAATTTTACCATACAAAAGAGGCCTGTCAATCAAAGTTTAGGATAGGCTATTGTCTTCGACGAAAAGCATAACGCCTAGAGATTTTTAGTTGTGCTTTATATCGTGTAAACACAAAAGGACTGTCAAGGATTGCAATTTCTCAAGTGGGGATTATCTATACTTATTGACTCCAGTGAATAGAATAAGTAATGGGTTAACAAAATATTTTACTACGGATTACAAAATGCATTGTTATGCACGGACACAACATTTGAACTGACGAATTGTATCGATAATTTGAACTGTCCTTGAAGATAACGAAATAGAGAGTATCCACTTCACTCATGCGTGATCGCAAACAAAAGAGGTCATTCCCGTAGTAATCTTTATTCAATCAATGACCCTGAATCTGGCGGGCTATTTTGAAGCAGTTAATATGCTAACGTGCATGACGTTCCTGGTGCTGCTCTCCTGAATGGTCTGAATATTGTATAGCATTCCCGCAAAGATGGCCGCTAATCCAAAACACGGATATTGCACAATAGAGCATATTGCATAATAAAGTATCATCGACCTAATTCATTTTTTATTTATTTAATGTCAGTTCTTCAAAGTCTTCTTGTGTTATTCATACAAGCTGTACAATTTGTACAGAAAGTAAAATAAAATGAATGAATAAATAATAATAAATGATGCCAAAAAGCACCAGATTTGAACCGTACTTTTCCGATTAATCACGAACAGCACAGTAGCAAACATGTGACATTTCACTTTCAATCATTTAAGAAGATAATATATAATGTTACTCATAAAATAATTCCAATGAATAAGTGGAACACTGAGTATATAGGACACTTTCACTGCTATACCAATGGCATCATATTAAACAGTAACAAATGTAATGAAAATTTGGTTTAGTGGTAACGTTTTAACAAGAGATCAATCAAACAATTGCGTAATTGTTTCATTATTAGACATGTAGCTGGTGCATATCAATCAGAAAACCAATGTAAGATAAATACTGGGAATGTCTCTCAATTAAACGAGTTAGCTTATAACTAGATATCTGAATTGAGAGGTGATAAAGAAAGTAAGTACTTTTTATGGATACAAAAATATGTAAGTGACGTCGTCGGAAGCCAAAGATCGGTTGGATAATTGGACATTATCAAGGACACAAATAAATTTGTCCGCATGCACAAAAGACTTCCGAGTTTATTTGAAATCATCTTAAATTCTTATTGCATTAGCTACTCTATTTAAAGGCCACGTGGTTAGACCACTAAAAATTAGATAGAAATCCGGCCAAATTAAGACTGCTGTGAGACACCTTTGAATCTAATCTTAAAAGCTTGGAGATGAGGTAAAATATGCAGATTTCTTGTAACTTTGTTAAATTCATTTTTTTCCTTTTCCTTTTTCATTTATCTTTTTTTACAGCTTATGGGGTTTTTGTGTTCAAAAACACATAAATGATTGAAAAAATCATCTTCTTTAAGCTTTCGCCAAGGAAACCAAACTTGGTACTTGTTGCCAAGCAAGCTAAAGGAAGCTTATCTTCAACAGGGCTTCAAGATGTTTTTTAAATCAGTTTTGGTAGATCCCTCGCTTCGTAATGCATGACTAACCCCCACCATAATCTATGGTTCGAGTCCCCGCAAATGCAATGGAAACTAATTCTCTTTTCATAATTAAAAATGGTTAGGATTCACATTTTCATGAGCAGATGGAGATCATTTACCCTTAATACTTAATATCTTCTGGTTTTAACTTAAAATATATTTTTATAAGCACTATTATGTGGCTATTTACACAGATCATAGACCATGAACAGCCACATAAATTTTTCATACAAAAAGACTTCATTACGACTTTGCTTTTACAAGATGATCAGCCAATTTGTAACGCGACACCATCAAAAGATGTTATGCAAATCCCAACATTGCAGCACTTGGTCAATAAGTAATTGTAGATTTTCAATGAGATTACACCATCAATGACATTTGTAAGCTAGCTATTTACAACATATTCTATAACAGTCAGCCCATGAAAGTGTCTATTTACTCAGTGCTTGATTTCACTTAAGGGGCCTGTTAAGGCTTTTATTTTGACTTTCTTTTTTGGCTTATAAGTCTAAAAATATTAAGTTACAATATAAAAAAGTATACATTTCTAGAAAGGAAATTTGACAAGGAATCTGTTTATGCTATTGGTTTGGTTCAAAAATGACCATATTTGGTAAAAAATAGCAAAAAGCAGTGATTTTGCCTACACATGAAACGGGAAAGGTAACTAAAAAAATTGTTACTGCCATTTTATCACTTATATATTTTTGGAAACTGCACACAATTATCTAGGATCGCATTTTTTACTTTTTTAAATAAAGCCGAATTTTTCGAAATATAATAAAAACCATGTTAAATGTGCCGTTTCCGACATTTACCTGCATCAATTTTGATAGAAACTAATGAATATCTTTGATTTTAGGACCTTAAATTGAAAAATGAGAAACGCGATCCTAGATTTTGATATACTGTACATATTGGTTGAAAAATCTTTCCTCGTACTTTTTAGATTTTTTAGTTACGTTTCCCGTAAAAATGATGTTTTTTCATCAAAACTGATATGGAGACATCCCATGTTTAATGAAGAAATCGCACATTTTGACCTAAAATCCATGAATTTTGAGGTCTAAACTTTGGGCATCGGACAATAAAACTTATTATGTAATTGATATTATTGGTAAGTATTGTACTCAACTTTCAGATCCGAATTTAAGCTCCGTATTTTGTAAATATTGAAAGAAATCTAAAATACCAATGTTCAATTATTTGGTCTTTGTTTACAATATTGACAAGTTTATTGCGGGATTTTAACAAAATGTGCTCATGCAAGAACATAACGCAACGCGTTCACCCGCGCACGCAGTACTTGTTACCGCGCAAAAAGTCACGCACATCAAAACACGCAACCTAAACGCAAAATATAGGACGCGTAGTTACGCCCGTAATTTCCCGCCAACAGCCACGTGTTTATTTTACTGTAAAATGTCAAAATGATCTTTTAATTTTACCTATAAACAAGTTTAAAACTTTTGTTTTGTAGTATTTTATTGTCTGTAATAAAAGGTAACATGCTGAAGTATCAGAAAATGTAGAAAAACTAAATTCTGCTACCGAACAAACGGCCGGGTTAACAGGCCCCTTAACTTGTTTTGTTTGATTACCTTCAAACTCACGTAATTTGAGCAGTATTTCCTTTAATTGTCTCGGTATCTAACTCCGTATCAATTAGTTTGAGACCTTCTCTTGAAAAAAGTTAACAACAGACAACTGCGTGAAAGAAAGGATTATTTAGACTGGCAGATAAAGATAAATCAGAAGCTGCTAATGAATCTTGTTTCTTTTTCATTCGTTTTGTTGTGTGCCTATTTTAGCTGCATGTTTATTTTTGGTAAATGTGGTAAATATCAAAGGAAGAATGTTTACAAACAAATTAAAGGTATTCTGTAAAAGATAATGGCCGAGTATTACAATATTCGTGGAAAATAAAATACAAGTATTACAATATTCGTGGAAAATAAAATACAAGTATTACAATATTCGTGGAAAATAAAATACGCCCGAGACATAAGTTTTATTTTCCGTGAATTTTCTTAACCAACACCGACTCAGCAAACCAAAGATGACTCCCAATATTCCAAGACAAATTATTATATCGTCACGCTAATAAAATTATTGCCTATCTAATATTTTAACAACATTAAGAAAATAAGAAAACAGGCTATTTTTTGTTGTTAGTTGCCTTTTTTGATCATGTCCTGTATAATATCTTGATGATACAAAACACATACACCATGTCTGTAGAACTACGCAACCACTAAACCCATTTAGGCAATCTGAGAGAAATTGAGACCGTGGGCAAGAAACTTTACTCTACTTGGTCCATGGTTCAGAAGTCACGTTAAGCCGGTGGCCTACTCAGACTCTTCTGTACTATAAGACTCCTTCATGGGGTATGCATGTCATACATAAACAGATAACATGTTGTGAGATAGGCAGTAATATGAAGTGATATTTACACCCTGGTCACATAAGCCGCAAGAAGCCGCAACGCCGCAACCCCGCAACGCTGCAACGCCGGTATGACATCGGTATGACACCGGTGAATGATTGCGATGCCCGATCGGACACCAGTGGTTATGTGACCATAACTGAAGACATCGTATTCCAAACGCAAGGTTTTAACTTGGAATTAAATTCTTGCGGAATGCTTCCGGCGTCTCTACGGCTCACGGAACCGTCCGGACAGCGGGCCGGTGTCCGATCGGCGTCTGCTGAATTGACGCCGTAAACACATCGTAACCTCGCCGCAAGGTTATGTGACCAGGGTATCACAGAGCGCCGCTTCTTGATCAGTGAGCTATTTCAACGTTGTCTTTGATCTCAAACGAAATATAATTACTCTAAACTAGGGACACCAAGGCAAATTTAATCGAGCCTGCTTGAGCTCAAGACCACTTTTTTGTAGAATAAATTGATTGTTAAGAACATTTTCTTATTTTAAAAAATATGAATCACTTTGATAATACAGGGTGTCCCAATAAAAAAAAAACCTTACAATCTTTGCGCACACTATGATCCCGATGCATCAGAAATGCATCGCGAGTGCATCTTGAAAGTTTTATTCAGGTGTAGCAAAATTGATGATGCAACTCTCCCGATTTCTTCGCGATGTCGTGCTGATGTCTAGACTATGCTTTGATACTTCGCTAAAGGTTCCCAAAACTATCGCAGGGACGTCGGCCCAATATCGTGAGAGCATTGGCGATAGACCCACGATGCATTTGCGAATATTATTGTGACCTAAGAGGTCATTTTGTGACCAAAACATTCTAAATATTGAATTGACTAACATTCAATTTTCAAATTTCAAAAAAATACCCTAACAACAACAAACAAACAAAAACAAAAACAAAAAATAATAATTAACACAATACGGCGTTCACATGTCAGGGAGTCAAGTTACATGACCAATAAAAACTCACGTAAACATTTCTCCGTCTTGTTAACGAAAAGGGACAGTATGTTAATAAGACATAAAAAAGGATAGTATGTTAATCAGAAATTGAAGAACCAACTTTAAGGGTAAAGGGAATCCATCTGCTCAGGAATATGTGAATCCTTACTATTTTTTAATCATGAAAAGATAAATAGTTTCCACTGCCTTTGCGGGGACTCGAATCATGGATTATGACAGGGGTTAGTCATGCATTACGAAGCGAGGGATCTACCGCTGAGCTTTCAAGGCAGCCTTGAGATCGTGAACTAAAATCTAAAACATAAACATTAGAATGCCGTATTTTTCGTTTGTTTACATAAAAATTGCAATTTTTGCCACATTGGAATGTTCAATTTGTAAGTAAATTATGCGAATGCGTATATCAGACAAAATGTAGATAATGTAGATACTTAATACAGGCAATTCACAGCTCAAACAGGGCGAACTCAGAGTCGTAATTCACGTCCAGATTTTCGGGAAAACAACGCGGGTTTGGTACATTATCATTCAAAATCAACTCAGCATATTTATAAAATATTGTTTGTAATTCAATAGGAAGTATCAAGCCTACAATCTGTCAAAATTTGAAAATTATGAGGTTTCGGCGAAAAAGGGTCAACTTTTTCGAAGTAGTCTTTAGGCGTCATTTTGACCTTGATAATGGACGTAAAATCACTAGTAAAATTTAATGTATAAACTAAAGACCCTATATAATATGTACGTCAAAAATTGTGATAATCTGATAGGTGTAAGTAGGTAAAAATTTGCAGTAAACATGACATTAGCCGAGCGAGACGTTTTTAGGGACTGTAGCCTTAACAGACTGCATTCTGTTATAAAGGTTTAATGTTCACGTACAAAATATGTTCATTCGCACTGATTTGGTCTTCATCATTCTAACCAACCATTGCTAATTCTAACCAATCATGGTTGGTCTCATTGTTGTAGAATACGTTGGTATATGGTTTTATCTCGTAACAGAGTGACTGTGACCGGGACTGTGACTTTCTGATTTGTACTTCTAGGTTGACCAGGTTTACAGAGTATAGATTTGCGTTTCACAGATTATAGTGCACGTGTCAAGCAGATTTCAGTAAAATAAATATTTGAAGTGTCTGACATTTAATGTTAACAGTTAACTTGATCTCTGAAGTGAGAGGTGGTAACGAAAGTAAGATATACTGCTCATGGATACAGAAATACGTCGGAAGGCAATGATTGGGAATATAAACTGTTATATAATTGGACATTTTGAGGGACACAAATGAAACTAAACCTTTTCTGTTTTATATAATACAGTTTAACGCCTTTTATAATGTGGTTTGAAGGAAAACTCTGATATTATTTCTACATTACCTCGAGTATTTTTGAGTCAAAGTGTATATCATACTATGAATAATGTGTTTGATGTTAATGATGCATTGCATCACTGACATTAATGCCTTCATGTACATTAATTATAAACAAACATCTTCCAAAGAAAAACAAACATGTCAGAACATTCCCATCTCCTAGGCTTAATTGCAGCATTTTCAAGATCAAGCATGATTACCTTCAACGTAATGCTGGCCGAATGACGGATGTTTTTTAAAAAAAAAGCGTTACAGGGTGACTAAAATGATTTGTGTAGCCACAGGAAATTATTTTGAGAGATTCGTATTTAGTGTGATTTTGTAGATGATGAAGTACTTAAAACAAATAAAGCCATATATCTTGATGATATTAGTGTAAGAATGTTAAAATTGGCATGACCAGTCATTATTGTTGAAGCCAACCTACATCATGAATTTGTTACAGACTGGTGTTTCGAATGACTAGAAGATTGGTAAAGTTATTCATTAAAAATGATGATTTAAATGATGCGAACAATAATTATAGAACGGTTTATATTTTAGCATGTGCAAGTAAATTCTTGAAACCAATGTATTCCTTTTTAAACAAACAATCACCTCCTTAATCCAAATCAATCCGGTGTAATGGGAATAGTAGTCCCCTGATCTTACTGTCCGGGTTGTACAGTAAGGCTAAGAACACTCACACAACATTAGTTTCACGAAGACGGACTTTGATTCCAGGGGGATCTTGATTATTTTTACACCGGTTTCCGCCGTCCCATCACTCTCTCGAAACGTGTTGAACAGATACGGTTGACAATCGGTTGTGCAACATAAGTAATGGCAAACTAAGTGGATTAGCGTTTGTATATAGATTTTGTGAAAACCTTATAGGCAGAGTCACCTATGTAGGGTCGCCTTGGTAGGGTAACCTGGATGGGGTCGCCAAATGTTCCAACCCTTCAAAAGTTGCGAAGAAATAACAAGAGGAAAACATACGTTGATGTGATGTACAGAAGGAGCCTTATGTCGGGCATTGATCGCAGGCAAGTGCCTGCGATGTATATTGCGATAACTAGGCATCGAGGTTTCGATAACTACTACCCTTTGTCCCGACGGGTCATCATCTGACGTCAGCAACGTGCATGGAGATCATATGTCATAACTTGTGCTTTGGATTGGCCTCGCTGTCCCGCTCACTGACCCGCTCACTGCGTTGAAATATTTTGCATTTCATGTGAATCACTTTGATAATACAGGGTGTCCCAGGAAAAAAACACCACACTTACAATCTTTGCGCACACTATGCTCCCGATGCATCGGAAATGCATCGCGAGTGCATCTTGAAAGTTTTATCCAGGTGTAGAAACATCATTAATGCAGCTCTCCCGATTTCTTTGCGATGTCTAGACGATATCTTGATGCTTCGCAAAAGGTTCCCAAAACTATCGCAGGGACTTCGGCCCAACATCATGAACATCGTGAGAGGATTGGACGATAGACTCACGATGCATTTGCGAATATTAACCTTGTTCAAAGCTTTTAAAATGGAATAGATCCTAAATTCAAATTAAGATGTTTACCTTGTTACAGGAAACAAAGGAGTGGACTTGATTGTCACCTAAAGTTATAATTAGCTTCTACATGTACATATTATTGCCTATTGGTGCAATTTTTTTGAATGACAGCCTTGCCTCTTTTCTATCTAAATAATAAGAATAGTACAACATAAATGTATGCTGAAAATTTCACTTGATCTGACCATTCATTTTCAAGTTGCAAACTTTTACAGCATCTTGAAAATTCTCTATGGCTACTGTGTTGTAATTATTGCCGAGCCCCAAATGTAATCATAAAATGACACACTTTTGGATTTATCAACAAAATGCAGGCATTTTTGCATGAATGTTTTGGGGTTTGTAACATATTCCAGTCAATTATCATTATTAGCTCAAAAACTCATAACTAAAAGATTGTTAATGTTTCATAAGATGGGTTTATTGCTAAAAATTGTGTTGTTTGGAAAATGTTTCAAATTGTGTTCTTGCATATAATGAAGATTAATTGAAAATTATTTCAAAACTGTTTCTAAAGTACTTGTAGAGAAATTAAAATGATTCAATTGAAAAAAAAGACCCAGTCAGTGATTATTTTTTTTTAAATCCAAGTGATTTAAATCGCACCTATTTAAATCAACGTGATTTTAATCAAACAACCTTGTACTCGCACAAACTTCTAGTCACGTTATTGTTGCCGTAACCATTCGATAGCATTCGTTCCTTTACGTCAGCCAAGGTCAGCATTTGCCGCCTCACTACGTTGCTTACAGTTGTTCCACGTTGAGAAGTCGTGACCCAAAGTCAAGCCAAACTCTTAATTTAGCAGTAAGTATGCGTTTCTTTCAGCAACCACTCGTCACTTGTTGCCGTCGTATCGCTTATACTCGTTACTATCGGTCAACAAACTTTGATTTTTCATTTTTACTCGTTGCTTGTCGTCCAGCGTATTGTGATTCTGGATTACGTTACCCTACGTCGAGGGCCAATACGTCCAGATGTAAACGCACCTTAAACGACGAATTACGATAGATTACATCTTGTCAATGGTGAGTTAACGGCTTTTGACTATCATATTGTAAGTTTAATTAGTTTTCAATTGTCCCCCTAACAAATAAGTAGAGTAGAATTAGTAAGCTAAAAATAAAACTGAAAGCCTGATTTTTGCATTGTTTGAGATCGAACAATTGGTTAACGATCGGTAAACTGAACATTTAAACAAGTGTAATGCATGTGATTTTTTTGTGACTGAACAAACGAATTTGAACCCATACATCATTTGTTTTAGTAGATAAAACATCATTTTTTGGCCAGTACTGGTAGAAAACACATGTGACCTGCTTCCACGAAACCCGGACAAAGTCGCCAGAATATTTATGGAGTTACAACCCCATGAAAATGCCGCAAACCAATTGAAAACAAAGCAATTTTCAAGGGAAATATTGATTTTTCATGGGCAAAAAGTTCAGCTATGTTGACAAGTGATACATCGTTTTAAAGCTTGTAATTTCAACCATTTTAATATGGACAAATTGATTTTTTCCACTTTGTCCGGGTTTTGTGGGAGCAGGTCACATATGAGAACTCAGATTGATGACATTTAAAAAATATATTTCGCCTCCAAAACCCGTAAAGTAAAGAAATGCCAAGAAGAAAAACATACGTTGATGTGATGTACGGAAGGAGCCTAATGTCGGCCATTGATACTTGCCTGCGACAGGACTTCAAGAAAAATGTTTACATTTTGCTATAAACGTAACGGCATAAAACGCCCTGATACTAACAACTTGTAACAAGAGGCTGCTAGATAGAACAATTTCAAAACAAACACATTTCATACATAAAATCACATTTTATATAAACAGAAACAAGCCAACTGGCATTTACAAATTTTCAAGACTTTATGGAGACAACCCGCTAGAATGCTGGAGAAGAATGTTTGACTCGTATACACATATAAAATTTCAAACCAATAATAGATTTTATCACAATTATTGTGGTTTTTACAAGATGAGCAGCCAATTTGTAATGTGACAATATCAAAACATGTTATGTAAATGCCAACATTACAATACTCTTAGGTCAACCAATTACTGTAGATTTTCAATAAAATAACACCATTCCTAGTTATTTACATGATCTATAACAATCGACTCGCGTTAAGTATCTTTTTACTCGTGTTTGCTTTCCGTCAGCGGGGATGCTATCCGACGAAATTGATTTATATTGTGTGATTACCTTGTAAACCTGCGTAATTTGAGCAGTATTCTTTAATTGTCTCGGTACCTTACTCCGTATCAATTAGTTTCAGATCTTCTCTTGAATAAAGTTAACAACATCTTTTAATCAAGCGTGGCAAAATCTTCAGTCGACCTTGGATGAGGTTTATTTTGCGTCTATGTTTACTTTTGATTAAATGTAGTAAATGTCAAAGAACGAATTATTACAAATAAAGTCACTCTAAAACCAGAATACGATATCATCGCTCAAAGAAAATAAAAGTGATATAAATGAAAATAGTACAAGAATCAACAAATCTCAAACGCATCAGATCATTTAACCTTTTACAGGGCTGTTATAAGAAGTATGAATACACCCCTGGTTTGTCTTTGAATACACCCCTGGTTTGTCTTTAAAAGATGTTTTTTTGTTTTTGAAAATTTACACTTTTGCCTAAAAATGGTATACATTAAAAAAGGGTCTGGCCTAGATTCCAACTAATTTTGTACCGACATTTTTTTTTTAAATGACTCAATAGAACATATTTATAGTAATATAACCTATCAGTAGTTTTCCATGATTTTGAGGTATATTTGAGAAAATTGCAATTCTTTACCAACTTTAATTGTTGACGCCGGCGCAAAATATGTTGTGAAAACAGTGTTTTTAAAAAGTGATCTTTAAAAAGATCTTGTTTCTACCCCTGTGATGGGTAAACAAATTATTGTTGATGAAATTGTTTCTCTTTTAATATATAATTATCTACAGGAGCTTTATTTGATCTTTTATCTGGTAAATCCATCTGAGGTACAAAATTAGGATTTAGAAAACACAGGATAGCCACCAACATTACAGAATGATATATTGTAAATTAATTCTCTCTCAATTTGAGCAATGTCTGTGTAATTGTTGTACCTTTTTAGATTTACTACACCTGTAAGCTTTATTTAGAGTATTTCCATAAGTTTTTCATTCTAAGTGGAATCTAGGCTAGTCACTTTAAATAAAAGGTATTCTGAAGGGATTCACGTTAAACAAAAGAAAGAGTTTAAGGGTTGAGTCCCTAAAGGGGTGCCGTTTGGCTGAATGTCATCTTTCCTGAAAGTTTTAACCTACTTACACATATCAGAAAATCACAATTTTTGGCGTACATATGGAATAGAGTCTTTAATTTATACATGCAACTTTACTAGTGATTTTACGTCCATTATCAAGGTCAACATTACGTCAATAGACTACTTCGAAAAATTGACGCCTATTTCGCCGAAACCTCATGATTTTATGATGTTCGAACGATTCGACTGTTTTCAAATTTTAACAGATTGTCGGCTTGATACCTTTTATTGAATTACAAATAATATTTTATGAATATGTTGTGTTGATTTTGAATGCTAATGTACCAAACCCGCGTTGTTTTGCCCGAAAAACCTGACGTGAATTACGACTCTGAGTTCGCCCTGTTTGAGCTGTGAATTGTCTGTTTTTATCTACATTTTGTCTGATAAACGCATTCGCATAATTTACTTACAAATGGAGCATCCGAATGAGGCAAAAATTGCAATTTTTATGTAAACAAAAGAAAAATACGGCATTCTAATGTTAATGTTTTAGATTTTAGTTCACGATCTCAACGCTGCCTTGATAGCCTAGCGGTAGATCTCTCGCCTCGTAATGCATGACTAACCCCTGACATAATCCATGGTTCGAGTCCCCGCCAATTCAGTGGAAACTATTTATCTTTTCATGATTAAAAATAGTTAGGATTCATATTTTCCTGAGCAGTGAGTAGATGGAAGTCATCAACCCTTAATACAGATAGAGAAGAATAAAGACATGTCAAACAGTTTGATAATTGTACCTAGCTAAAACAAATTATACAAACAACAAAACAATGTTGCCTTCATAAAATTTAGTTTTGAAAAAGAATGTTATTGCTCCATGGGTTTGCCCTTTGACTGGGTCTTTTGTAAAGAAAGCATGTTTTAAAATTACTAGGATTTTACATTTCGAAAAAACAGATTTAGTTTTGACCATTTACGGCGTACCGTACCATTATGTTATGGAATAGCCCTTTGAACATACACTCCCGATCAAAAGTGTTTGCGCGGCTGTTACATTAGACATATCGCCTTATTTATATTAAAATATCCAATATTTTCGTTAAAATCCTGTTCGCGTACATGCTATATTTATCTAATATTTATAAATCAAACTCTCTTGCGATTTTGACCTTCCGAAACCACTGAAATTTATAATTTACTAAACCTTGTCAAAACCCCAAGTAAAATTCTCATGGAAAAAAAGAACTTATGAATAATTAAGTAGGTTCAGCTCTATGGGAATTTTTCGTGTGGGTTTCGACATAGTTTAGAAAAATATGAATTTCAGTGGTTACGGAAGGTCAAAAATCACAAGAGAGTTTGATTTATTAATGTTAGATAAATAAAGCATTTATACAAACAGAATTTTCACGAAAATAATGGATAATTTGATATAAACAAGGCGATTATGTCTGATGTGATAGCCGCGCAAACACTTTTGACCGGGAGTGTATTACCCTGAATTCTAAACTAGAT
>JXSR01S028557.1:178363-191221 GCA_000969725.1 Ophiothrix spiculata
TGTAAAATCTTCAGTCGACCTCGGTGAGGTTTTATTTTGTGTATATTTTAACATTATGTTTACTTTTGATTAAATGTAAGAAATGTCAAACAAACAAAGTCATCCTAAAACCAGAGTACGCTTCCATCTCTCAAAGGAAAAAAAAGTGATATCAATAAAAATAGTAAAAGAATTACAAAAATAATTCAAAAATGCATTAGACGATTTAACTGTTAAAAGAAGTTTTTGTACACCTCTCTTTAAGGGTTTGTCTTTTTAAGAAAAAAACATTGACGCCATTTTAACTTGTTCCTCAAAAGAAAATTAAAAGTCAAAACGGATATATAATATAGAGACTCTATTTCGAATGTATGCCAAAAATGTGATTGTCTGCCAAGTGCAAAATCTAGCCGTGAACATGATATTAAAGCATTTTTGTTTTTGAAAAAGAACCGTCCCCTTAAATAATAATAATAATAGTTTACTTTATTCATAAAATTAGTTCAATGAAAAGATTGCACACAATAAAAATATGTGCACAATATAGAACCGAAAATTATAGAGAATGTTATCATAATTTTCACTGCTTTATCATCTTACACCACAATTTATTGACGTCAAATGAATAAAGTATTATAAATTAAAACGGTGGTGTATAAGGATTATTAACCTTAGTTCGATTCCGGGGGGATCGCTCGGATATTAAAGTTGCTCGTCAGAGCATCTCAAAATTGGACTCTTAATGGCGTAATTTTCGAGCGAAAAATACACCCTTAAATGGCGCAAGATGATGTAAATCGTATCCCAAAATGCGTAATGGTGTACGATTGTAACACCTTTGTCTTACAATTACAGTCGGGGCCACTCGCCCGATCGAGCGTACTGCTGCATTCAGCGGTACGCTCGATTGGGCGAGTGCCTGTATAGAGGGTTTGCACGACGCGATACGCAGACCGATTTCGCCGCCATCTTGGTGGAGCGCGGAGTGGTTTGATGTAAACAAGACATCAAAATCAGCTGTAACTTGTGATTTACTTTAAATCATGATTTGAAAATTAAACTAAATATGTAATGTATATTCTTGTCATCATCTAGTATCTGATACTGCTAAAAGATTATAATATGACGGGACTTTTTGTTTGCTGGCCCATGAAAATGGTGTTATGCGTACGATGTGACGTCACGTGCAAACCCTCTAATTGCTGGATAGAACGTGCCCGCTGCAATAAGCAACATCGCCGTTTCCTCTGGTATTCTCTGGTTATGTCTTGTAAATATTTTAGTTGTGAACAACGACTTTTATCGCTATTTATTATTTACGTTAATTCCCTACACAACAAAATTGCTTGTGCGGCTTCAAAGAACTTTAAAAACACAATAAATGTTTGCGAGGGTATCCCGGTATGCGCACCTTATGTCGAGCAGCTTCCTAAACTAAACGTAACCTGGCTCTATCATACTATAATAACCGTTGTACCCGACAACGTGACAAACCTATTTTGCGTCAAATAGATCAGTCAGGAACATAGATTTGTAAATATATGGTCAGGAAACATCTAAAATAGTAGGACATTTGTAAAAGAGATCCGTATATAGTATACTTTGGTCCCGGGATCCTTGCCCCGTCTCATTTATGTATATCTAACATATAATGTAATTACTGTAAGCTATCCAAGGCTAAAATTAAACTGAATTTATATCATGTAAATATACAGAGGGACATCAAGGGGTGGGTATTTAAGATTTTCAACATATGGGAAGGAAAATTGTTTGGATATCAAGATAAAAAGTGGAAAATGTACTGCGAAATCAAATATAATAACGTTGTCAAGATAGAAGAAACTTCTTTTTTTAATTAGATCATAAAATTGAGTATCAAGGGTGGATAGAATGTTAAAATTGTATGAACAAAGAAACACACCTGTCAAGTCTCCCGATTTAGGCGGGAGTCTCCTGATTTTAGGCAGCCCTCCCAATCTCCTGATCGGGTAGCCATATCTCCCGCTTTAGAAAAAATCTCCCGATATATCCCGCATTGAAAAAAAAATTCTACCGCGATGTTCTGCTGGTGTGTATTACAAACCACATACACGGTACATTTTGTTAAGAGATTACAAATGAATTCGTTTTTGTTAGTATATAGTATGTGCGCTTTGGAGACCCTTTTTGTCCTTTGTCAGTTTTCAAAAGCTACGCCATTTTTGTTTGGGTGTACCCTTTGGGCCTCATAAAAACGTAAACGTTACTCATAAGTTCAAGTGATTAAAGATTAACGTTTTGCTTGTATTTTCGTTGTATATATACGTATACGTTTCAAATTGGAGATTCTTTGGATAAAAAATTCATGAGGGCAGAAATGACTGTATAGAGAGACATTAATTGTGTGAAAAAATCAAGAAAAGGTAATTTCAGACTTCAACTCAACATATTGTTGCATATTTAGTGAAAAGTGGAAAAATGTACCTTCAAGTACAACGCTGTGAAGGAGGAAAGAACCCCTTTTCAATTAGATTATTGAATTGCTCGAGCATCAATGTTGAATAGCATGTTTCTTTGCTCATGCTGGTATGAACAGTGATAAGGGTATTTGTCGTTAAGATTTTGGTTGTTTTTCTCCTATTCGAATACGTGCGAAAGATGGTCATAATAAAACTGAAATTGGAGGAGATACTTTGAAGGTTTATGATTGGAGTGTTATTAATGTGGAAATGGCTATACAGACGGATTTAGTAACTATGGGCATTAAAAAGTTATTAAAAAGGACATTTAGGTAAAAATTGTTATTACCGACATTCGTCATTCGTCAAATCTTAGTATTGTATGATACAAATGCGACTAACCCAGAATAAAAATCTAAGAGGGTTTTTTCCCCATTATTAATTTTTTTGTAAAAACATACATAATTTTGTTGATTGGCAATTATTCATCAATCATTTTGCTCCTACGTTAATCACCCATGATATAATGAATTGACAGTAAACGTTGGCATCGCTCAATCCAGTGGCCACGCCTTATATGGCGTACTTGCGACCTAAAACGATGCTTTTGCCGTTGCCACAAATGAATTCCCCGGTGAATTTTTTATGACCCGGTCAAAACTTTGATAATCTGGAGACATTTACTAGTAACGAAAAATATTCAGTGTAGCTTTGAGTGACACAGTGTAGTGAAGCGAAATGTTGACCAAACATATGTGCGCTTGACATCTCTCCTCATCGAGCGTGAATGCAACGCTGCATCGAGCGTGATCGCTCAAAGCAGCGTTCACGTTGGATCGTACGAGTGGCCCTGACTGATTAGATAATAAAGTGTATACAATTGAAGTTTTTTCAATCATTTACATGGATTCATGCTTATTTTCTCTTTTTTTGTACACTTTATGCAAAACCCATATAGCACGAAGCTTGAATTTACAACCCTAAATGGCGTAAATTGTGCTAAAAAGTACACCCTTTTCTAAAATGTAGACGCCACTGATGGGTCAAAATCAGACCCTTTTACGCCATTTTTTATGATGAGCACGAGTACCAATTACCGTCCAGAGCGGTCCCCCGGGTGTTTGATCCTATTTCAATCGCGTTACAGTTTCACCTTTAAATATTTAAATGTAGTGCACGTGTCAAGCAGAAAATGTAAAATAAATATTGGGAATGTCTAACAATTATGGGAGTTAACAGTTAACTTGACAACTGAAGTTGAAGGTGATAATGGAGAGATTTTCTTGGATACAGAAACATGTAAGTGACGTTTTCGGAAGGCAATGATCGCCAACGTAAATCGTTATAATAGTTGGTTATTATCAAGGACTTATATGGCTGTCCAGCCCGTATGAGCCGTAAATGCAAGAAACTTCAATTTGCGCTACAGGTGAAAATACATGTCAAAGTCGTAATTTGCCGAAATTTATTTTTTAGACAGATTCACAATCCTTGTGCTTACCATAAAATACCTGCAACGTTTCACTTCAAGAAAATGTTGGGAAATTAGAAATAAATCTGCATATTTTTAAGACAATCAACAGAAAATATAGGGCTTTAAACTAATCATTGAACGCGTTTATCTCAGTTATACGGTTTACTCCCTGACAACCTCTGACGGACCATGACTTCTTGAAATCGTGTGAAATTCAGTAAGGTGCCATTTAAATCCTCGTGTGGTCTAGTGGAATAGCGCAGGACTCCAAACCGTGAGTTTGCAAGTTCGAGCCCCGCTTCGGCCAACGGGTAATGTCCTTGGGCAAGACATTTAATCTCGATTGCTTCGTCGACCCAAGCACATTGGGGAGCTGTAAGGGAATATTACAATCTAAATTCCGATAGGTCTGCGTCTTAAGATTGCGATCTAGTTGAGGTGAAATGATTGTGACGATTTCCTAATAACAGCGTAATAATGTCAAGCGCTATGATACTTCGGTGAATAGCGCGCAAATAAATGCCGGATATTATATTAAAAAAGTAAAAAATCAAGAGGCGGCATTTACGGCTGGTTTGGGATCATAGACTTGTCAAGCAGCTGCTTGACTATCTTGAAACTAGTCAGGCAGGTTAATCTAGATTGCCTGACTAGTTTTACGTTGGTCAAGCCAAATTTCAAACTTGTCAAGCCTGCTTGACTAACTTGTAAACTAGTCGAGCTAGCTTGTAAACTAGTCGAGTTAGCTTGTAAACTAGTCGAGCTAGCTTGTAAACTAGTCAAGCCCACTTGGCCAACGTGCGAAACCTTGCTTGACGTGTTTTCCAGACCGAGAGGTTGACTACCTTGATGGTATAAAAGAGATTAATCAACTTCAAGTTGGTCAAGATGGCTTGACTAGCTTAAGTTAGTAAGTCTGAGTCCGGTCCGCTGGAGTCATTGATGACAACATGGCGGACAGCACAGATATGTAAAACACCGTGCCGTCGTTTGGACTCATAAATATCACCATTTATGTACTACTGATGTATCGTGAATTATATCATCTGTTTATAAGCAGCTCACTGACTATTTTGGTGGTACTGATAAGTCACTCTTAAAACTCTCTCTCTATTATTGACACATTAGCGTTTAGTTGGTCAAAATGGACACCACCTGAAGTAACTTAAAGTTAGCCATAAACTAGTCATGCAACTAGCCTACGTTATGCATGACTAACCCGGAGGAGCCGCTCGAAGAAGAAAGTGGTACGCATGCTCGTCAGAGCACCTCAAAATCGGACCCTAAATGTCGAAATCGTGTACAGCAAGTTCCAACCCTTAATGTCGTAAAATATTTAACATTATACCCCTAAATATCGTTATGTTCTAATGCACTAAATGCACTTAAATTGACCCCTAAGTGTGACCCCAAAGAAACGTTTGTGACCCCAAAGAAACGTTTGTGACCGAAAATTTCACTTGTAAATGGCCACAGAACCTAGCATAAATATTATATCAACAAGTTTTTTCTTGATAATGGTGCTCACTGGTGGGATCAAGACATGCAGGTGTTTAAAGTTAAAATAATTGCCAAAATACTGAATAAAGTTCATGTAACGTTCGGTAACGTTTGTGACCTCGCACGGAAATGGTTTTTTGCTCCAAATGACTTCAAAGTAAAATTTCTCTGACATGTTAACGGATTTTTTTTGGTAACGTTTGTGACATTTTTGAATGAAAACATGTGCTTATTCATGCACGGGTAGAAAAAATTCAAAATTTCTGATTAGAAAATACTTTTCACGTACCGAGTAACAAACGTATGACGAAAAAACTGCTCATATGGTCGAATAAAAAAGCTGATTTTTTTGCTTGAAATCAAAAAAGGTTTATTTTTCACTGGAATGAGCCCTAAATTTAACCCAATAATGGCGTAACACACTGAATGGACCCTTAACGGCGTAACAACGCACTGTTTTCTGCCATAAAAATATGAATAATACATTAGAAGCCTTTTCTGTAGTTATTTCTTGGAAGTTTAGAATAGCTGGCGAAAAAGTGACCCTGAAGTAGAAGATATCGTAAAAAGACTACCCATAATGTCGAAATCTACCCTGAAAAACTTGAAAAGGTACCACCTTTTCTAAAGACATCGACGACGCCAATGGAGCAAAATCCGACCCTCTTTCGACGTTTTCTGACGAGCATACGTACCATTTTTTTCTTCGAGCGCCCCCCCCCCCGATGACTAACCTCCAAGCTAGTCAAGCTGGTTAGTCAAGCGTGCATGACTAATGTTGATGTTAGTCATGCAAGTTAGTCTTGCATGTAGAACTAGGTAATGCTACTCACATATGTTAGTCATGCCTGTTTGACCAGCTTTACGTTAGTCAAAATGGGCAGCATCTGGACTAACTTAAAGTTAGTCTTGCTGACCAATTTAGGTTTCTTGATTTCCCCGTTTTGCCTGTCTTTACATTTCAATCACCCATAATGATGATAAAGTCCCTTTTTGGTACGCTATCGATTGCAGACTGCACGGTTTCATAGAAATCTTCAATTTCTTCATCGGCAGTATCAGCCCTGGAAAAAATCGAGTACAATTCTAGTACACATTCCTGAGGTGCAAATTTGGAACACAAATTCGAGTACAATTTAAGTACAATTCGAGTACAAATTCATGGGAAGGGAGAAGTAGGAGAGTATACCTGATGAGATATTGATGGGATGTCTTTGAATTCTCACATATATCACCCTCTCATTAAATGGTCCTATTCTACAAATTCAGCTTTGAAATTTTGAATTCTACCTATTTTGCAATTAAAAAAAACCCCAGAAACATGTTGGCAAGATAGAATTCGAAATTTCATTATTAACATTTTAGAACAGGTCCCATTCAAGATGAAAATGATTTGGAATTGAGCGGTTTTCCATTTGACTAATAACATTTTTGCGTTACTATATACTTCCGCAGCAAGTAGTGTTGACTTCAAGTAAATGATTTTATAAAACAGATAATTTTAAAACAATTTTAGAATTAAAAATGATGACAAAGATTTGGAAATGAGTGGTACTCCATTTGACCGGCTAATACAATTGATGAGCCTTAAGGATGGAATATTAATTCGCATATTTTTAAAAGAAGATTAGGGAACTATATATGTTTCAATCCATTTCCTACCGCAAGAAACCGTGTCAAGGACGTTGGTGTTTCTAGGTATTTGGTAGTATATCATTCCATAAATCCAGTTAAATTGGCTATAATTGATACGAAATATGCCAAACAGGAGAATGTCTCATAATCTAATCCAAGGGCATTTATGTAAGTTTGTTACTTGATACATGTTTTGCATTTACTACGATTTACGGTAAAGTAGAGGTATACAAAATGACCTTAGATGCTGTTTGTTTCTTGATCCAAGGTCGTCATAGAGCAGACTAAACAGGAAGTTGGATATGACGTAGTTTTCGTGCGCAAAATGCAACTCACGCACCAGAGTACGTTATTCGTACGTTTCGTGATGTGTGACCGAGCCTAAAGAGTGTTTCGTAGGTTTCCTCCTAATTTTCCACCTTAAATTATACTGGTAGAAGCGGAGTTACGTATTGATAAAGATTTCTATACTGATCAAGTAGCCAGTACACTTACTTGATGTGAACGTTTCAGCAACCATTGTTGCCTTTATCAAAATAGCCATTCACTAGAAAAACCACATGACCCAGTGTGATTGAAATAACATGAATCATGATTGAGTATGAACCTATTGCCAAAAGATGAGGACAAAATGTTTAGAAAAATGAAAAATTAATCTTTAGCGTATGAACTTCGATCTTTAGGGATCAAGAATAAAATATATCCCTTAAGTATATTTTGGAATATATCTATGCAAGCGGAATAAATTCGCTTATTACATTTTTCAAACACTGATTTTAGATGATTTTTTCAGAAGGATGCTTCAGGAACCATTTTCATATTTGTCGATCCTTAATTAGTTTGAGGGGTTTCGAAAATCTGATGTGAAACGTGATAACACTATTTGCACAATCAAAAACAATTTGACTTATAAACATCGAGGAACAAATTAAATTTTGAAATATTTCCAAATGAATATATATATAAAATACCGTTTTAAAACACACTCAAGAAATATGAAGAACTTAATTGAATGATATATGTGATGACTCACACCGAAAAGGGGGACTTTGCGACAAAACACTTTTCGAGAAACTGATGAAAATAGACAGTAAAAAATAAAGAAAATAATAAGAATTTCCAGCAGATTTTCTGTTGTAAAATTTGACCGCCTTGATCAATTTCAACAAGTAAGGTGTCATTTTAAAGCTTAGAAAATACTCTAACAGATGAAATGATAAAAACAAAATTGATATCATTTTCAGAGTCCCCCCTTTTGGTGTGAGCCATCACATATTACTCCAGTATATAACGTGAATGAAATCATTTCATCTAAATTGCACAATTTAAGATTTGACGAGCGGCAATCACGAATCTGGAATATTTTTCACAAAAAGACGATAAGGGAGATAAAAAGTGCTTCACAGCATCTACCCGTTACCTTAACTCTCTTCCCGAGAGCAAACTGCTTGGGGTAAACTTGACTGGGAACTTAGGGCGTGTTCACACATAATTTGGTCATGACTATATTCTCGCTCGCGAGCGGTTCTAGAGCGAGACAACTTGTAAGTTGCGTTTACACTGGGACACGACTTGCGCGTTAAAACTAATGGCGCGTCACTTTTAGTCTAAAATTGCGTTCACACTGAGAATTTGGTCATGAGTGGCTCACGAGCGAAAATATAGTCATGACTAAATTATTCAGTGTGAACACGTCCTAAGTCTGATTATTTAGACGGTCACACAAATTATGGAATAGTTTTTTTTTTTCCATACCTAACAATCCTTGATCTGAAGGTATGATAGGATCAGGACTTCCTCACGGCCATAAAATGGGTTTTGCTGTTGAGGGGAACAAATCAGAATATTGGGTACAGTCAGCAGCAAATTTGGTACAACCTTTGCAACCATTTATGAGACTAACCTTCTCACCAAGTTTGATCGCATGAAGCGTTCTTGAGTTGAAGCCAATTTTCCAAAAGAAAAACCTCGAATAGATGAAAAGTAAAAAAAAAAAAAGAAATGGTAACACACACTTAAAATTTTTGTTATTATTTTGCAATACAAAAATCATTCAATTTAAGTTTGTTTCATTTTAAAAACTGTATGTTTGTATTTTATGATGAAAGGAGGAGCCAATTTGTTCCTTCTTGTTCTAAAAATAAGCACATATACTACATTAAAATTGGGAAGCCATTCGATACTTAAAAATTTAAATTATTACAACTTCATTAAATCATTAATGTAATATTTCCCTAGCATATAAGATTCCATAGAAGTTATACATGTAAAAGAAAAAGGACAAAAATCCATTTTTCCGGTTTAGTCGTTTTAAATGAGTTCTACTTTAGGGTTTAAAATATTAGCGTATAAACTCACCAAGCTTTCTTCCTCTAGGAATAAAATTAGTTGCCGCCTGATTGTGCTCGGAATACGGGCAAATATCTAGAGTCTGGTACCATATTCCATGAGGCCGTTAGGCCGAATGGAATATGGCACCAGACCCTTAGATATTTCCCGAAATTCGTAAGAGTAAGCAGAGGGCAACGATTGTATCCTTTTAAATGTACATGATGTTTCTAATCTCGGTGGTAAACATACCACCGAAAACAATTATATTTATAACAATCTTGTAAACAAAGCATTAAAAACCCTGAGTACCATCTGTGCCATGCACTTGTTTAGATATGCGCGTATTGATCTGAGCGTGCACGCTCGCGTTGAAACCGCTGCATAAACGCTGCATTACTTACGCAATACACTCTTATGTAGCAGCTTAAGGTGTTTTGTCCACGCGCCGTCCACGCGTACCAGTACGCGCTAGTTTCCGAGTTGGTAAGTGCCGCAATACGCATGCGCATATACTTTGAGTAGCGTTTTGAAGCTAAAAAATTTCATATTTCAATATTTTTCTGGAAAATTAAGTCGGTGACCCCCAATTTTTATTTTTTATTGGAAAGAACATACTTGTGCGCAGCTTTTGTGAAAAAAATAACAAAAATGCTCTGGCAGATTTTTTGAATCAACACTAAATAATTTCACTTTTGCCACATTTCCCATAGACCTCTGTACTTATTTATCCCCCAAAACCTCCTAAAATGCTGTTTTTAAACCGACTCTCATGCAAAAACCAGTCCAGTGACCCCCAATTTTTATTTTAAAAATCGGTTCTACATCGATAAAATATCATTCATGCCGATTTTTACTAAAATTCTTCGGGCGGATCTCTCATGGACCAAACACCTTAAACAATATCAGTTCAATGAATAACTGGCAGTATGAAACTAAGAGTCATCGAATACGAGATATACATGTATCAAGGGCTTGGTATATTTTTGTGTCTGAAAACTATGAATACAGGTTTTGTCCAAAATATGTTTGATCAATGAGGTGCACTAAAGGATAACAGGTTGTGTTTGAAATATTGTTGTTTTTAATATGAATATTTTCAGAATTTTTCGTTTGAATGACACTGAAGAAGCTCTTGTGTCGTCATTTAGTAACTATTCATAATTGTTATGTTCAAAGATTAAATATTCATAATTGTTATGTTCAAAGATTAAATATTGAGAAAGATGCAATGCGAAAAGATTCTTATTGAAATATTGATAAATTGAAGTATTGAAATTTGTCATGTGACATAATTAATATGATGACGTCACAAATTAAAAAGAGGCAAGATATAAAAGTAATTAGAAAATAATTCTACTTCCTGCGAATAACAGAAAAATTGCTTATTATTCGTGTTACTATAAATAAATATATTGATGTTTGTTTACATGTTTTAGAAATCAATTAAATCACCCTCGTTAAGAATAACCTACGTTTGTCCCGCGCGTAAACTGGAATGACGAAATTAACGTGGTGTTCACAAGACGAACGCAACGTGGGCGAGTTTATTTAGACGACAGTGGCAATTTATCAGATATAAACAGTTGCAATTTATAGATACAGCCATTCGAAAAAAGCGCCACTGTTTGGAGCACAGCGTGAGGGTGGACGGCGAAGTGATATTTTACCTTTTGTCGAGTTAAGGAAGGATAGCCCGCAAGTGAATGTAAGTTTTTTCAACAAGTTCTACGGATAACGTTTTTGTGGAAGTCGTTGCTCTGAATATTTTGCTGGATACGTAAAAGGAATAGGAGGTCACATTTTAACTGGAAGTGGTTGCATTCAAGTTTGAAATACGGTATGTGCTTTTCGTTTTTCATGATGTTACACATTTTTACTTGAATGTTATTAACTTTTCTAACTACATTAATAAAACACACTTAGCAATTCTCATTTATTTTTTTTATTGAGCGACACACACACGAAATCAGTAACTTTACTTGGAACTTTTAAATAGTACAACTCTGTGTTGAATCAACATATTTGGAAAGATCTTTATCAACATTTAGAATGGTATCCAGTTATACATACCCTTTTTCGTCTGGTTTATATTAATATCAAATTTACAAATAATTTAGATAGTCCAAATTTGTAAGCTCTAAAATCAAGTAGGAAAAAAATGTTGCTAACTGCTTAAAGCGCTATATACCTCAAAAAAGATAAAGATTTTCCTAACAATTGCTCTTTTCAAAAGTTACAGGGTTTAGGGAGTTGGTATATTAAACGCTTTGTGAAATGTATATTTTTGTGTTACACAGTTTTATTAATTATTCTTTTTGGTGTAATGAAATCATTATAATCGTTATTCCTTTATTTTTAAAAAAATCAATACATTTCACAATCATCCATGTGCTCTACATGTGTTATTTATCTTACGTATGATGCAACATCATGTATGCATTTAGAATTAATGATATCGCACCGGGAAGAATGTTTGTCCAAGTTTGATTTCTTTAACACGTGTAAAGCCCCATGCTAGGTTCATGCTTAGAGAAATAGCCGAACTTAAGTTTGAATACCGAACCTGCTCTGTTCACTACGTAGGTGAATAGTTAGACCAAAGTGAACACTTTTTAAAATTTTAATACAAGTATCTATCTGTATTCATAAAAATTGTTTGATTTCATCAAATTATGAATTTACCATTGCCATTGTTATTGGATTTTGTCACAAAGTAGCTTTAAATTCTTTTTATTCTTATGGTTTCGTCTGAAACTTACGACATAATGCATATCGTTTTCACCCTTAGGATTTAGTAAATAGGTTGTCAGAAAGATTTCATCATTGATTCTTCCTGAAAAAAAAAAGACATGTAATTAGCAAAGATCATTTGCTTAACACACACGATTGAAAATAAAAGATAACGCATTTCTACTCTTACAGTAACTTACATGTAGCAAAAGTGCGACAATTAAGCACCTGTCATAATTGCTCTCTGAGATTTATTTAAAATTTCGTTAAACTAGTTTTAAAAAGGATCATCATTTGTGTAATTATTATCAATTGATCGTGCCCAGATGTGTACGGCAATGTTTTGTTAAAATAACATATGTTTTTCTGATGAATTTTCTCTAAGATCTATATCATTTTGATAATACGAAACTATTGCATCTGTAATCCACCTTGAAGCTGTTAATACTATGAATCTATTTAACTTCAAGTATATTGCGGTTATCTGATTTTTAAACACCAACGTATAGCTTTAAAAGAAATGCTCATTTAATCAATTTTTAAAGCACTATTAGTCCTTGTTTAATTGCAAAGATATACAATAAGCCGACATATTTCGATTTGCTAAATTACATATATAAGACGATATTTAATATTTGATAATTATAGTTACAAAATGAACATATGAAAGTAATGCTCTTAGCCAATTATAACATGTTCATGCTAATATCCAATTACCTCTTCCTTGTTACACGTCTAATCAATTTTTAAAGCACTATTAGTCCTTGTTTA
>JXSR01S028557.1:191786-207737 GCA_000969725.1 Ophiothrix spiculata
GGATGAGAAATTTCATTAAATTACTTTGACCTTAATATTCGTTTCTATTTAATTTCTTCTCATCTTCCGAGCTTTTTTATGTTGCAACGCGTTGTTCAACATGTGGCACTCTAGTGAACGCAATCTAGTATATATTCGAGATTTTTTATGATATTGTAAAATGATACCGAACACCTATTATCTAAAACGATTTTTCAAATCTTGTATTTTATCCAGAATAAAATAAAAGACGAAATATTTCTATGGACAAGTGTTTACCTTTATCGAGATTGAGTCGACAATCCTTTACTGTAATGTATTTTCTTGACAAAATTTGTTTTTCAAGAATTTATAAAGAATCGATTCAGATTTAATTATATTATGGGTTAAAATTCATATAGAATGATTTCATGTCCTACAAACCTAGTATTTTTATCTATAAATTAAAATGAAATTTAATGAAGTCATGTGGCCTGGTGTCGCCAAAATGTGCCAAGTCTGTATTAGTTATAGATAGTCTAGATTTTCTGTCTTATCCCAATTTTTTTTTAATACATTAATGGTTTTTTGTATGTAAGTATTCTGACCAATCTTGTTTTATTCAATTAACCTATCAACGAAGTAAATGTAAATTGCGTTGATAATCGTTTTGCGATTTTCTCTAACCCGTTTTTTCAACGTAACTAGATCGTGTCTATCAGTTAAACTAGCCATTCCACCGCTGATTTACTTAATACCTGCCGATCTTCCACTATGATAAATGATTTACATCAGCCATATCATGTTGCAATGTGTAATAGAATATCTCCGCTTAACAAACTTCTCTTTAGTTTAACTACTGGCGCTGCAATTGTATCATGTGTGGACGTTTGGCTGGCTAAAGCAATTACTATTCTTTGGCGTCGGTTCTGTTTTATGCATTTTATAAGTTTCAGTAATAAAGGTCTTACTTTTATTACTTTTGCCAATATCTTTATGGACCATTGCTTTTCCTGAACAATTGTATCTTACTAACTACTAAAAATGTCTGTTCGATTAAAATATTATAAGATAAAATAATTATGAGGTTTTGAATTGCGTTTTTATTGTGAGTTTTCAGCTTCATTTATAGTTAACTTTTGCCAATTTCTTTTTTATTGAGATACATTGAATTGCACAATTGCACAAAATTAAAAGGTTCTTAAATAAAAACTATTCAATAAATATAGCTTAATACAAAATTTCTTCAGTGGGTAAAGATATCGTTTATATTAGCAAAATTATACCAAATGTTGTAAAAATAAAGAGACTGATTTGTATTAGTATGTTAATGTAACCTGTTTTTAGGAAACCCGGTGATGTTCTTTCATATTCATGTTTAGTTAAGATGCTTCAAATTTAAAAGTATGATATCTACTTGTACCCATTTTTACGTATACAGGTTGTAACAGAAAAAAGTATACATTCTTGTTAGCGATCCCGTTAGCGATATCATCAGGAAAATAAAATCGTTGAATTCACAAACTTTCCCTTATATGAAAGGCTGTTTAATTGGCTACCAGAGGCAGCTTAAATGGTCTCATTTAATGGGCAGGATCAAACGTTACGACTGTTTAAGTAAAGACCGCTGAAAACCATTTTTTCAAACAGTTTTTCAAGATTCGATGAAGATTAACAACGCAGTGAGCATTGTGAAATAAAATGACAAAAAGCACACCTCATGTTCAAGAATGTTTTAATTTTTTCATATGATAAGAAAAATTCATAAATAATTTTATGATATTCTATGATAAAAGTTATGCTTTAATAGGTTAAAATATTGCTTATATCCCAGAGTAAGCATAAACAGTTGCAGGCGTAAACAGTTGCATCAAAGCCTGTCATTCAAGCAAAGAGTGTAAAGCAATAATCCTTTTGCAGGTTTTTTTTCACACAGTTTCATATTCAAAGGGAAATATGGAAATTAAAAATAATTTTCCTAGCTCAATTGATAAAACTTAAGTTCAGTTCAGAAATGATAGTGTTTCATTTGACCTGTATCTCTAGGTAGTCTTAAAGTGCTTGCATGTTGACTCTGTCATTTAGATGATATGTTGTCTCTCCAACTAGGATATCTCTTAAAACTTTGTTCTGGCATCCCGTCCAACATTAAGAAAACAACAGTCTACGGGCAAGGTCATCATTAAGAGTATATAATATGCCTTTGTTAGAAGTTCATGGAACATTAAAATCAGCCTCGTTATCCTGTTCAATATCGTATGGCTGATTTTGGGAAATTTTGTGCCATTGTTTTGCTACCGGTAAATGAATCGGATAAACTGGCCCAGGTGGTTTGAAGGTAGGGTCAGTATAATTGCCATAAATCTGCTTGTAGACCATCAATTTGGATGAAACAAAGTGCATTTTGTAGCTTAAGAAATTGGCTTTTGATATAGATAAATGACAATGTGATACATGGTGTAACTTTAATCTCTCAGCGTAGATAACAATGTATAATTATTTCTGGTATAACCTGTACACTTAGGCTGTCATAACAAGAGAATGATATTAACGTAAAAACCTTTAAGTGTGGTTAGATACTTTTAACGCTAAAATTGCGTCTTAGAATTTCAAGCCAATATTAAATGACAATAACTTACGGAAAATTATGATGTATCTAATCGTTTTGAGTTGTATTAAATCAACATTTTGGATCGGTTTAAAACATTTTGCCTTGGTTTCTTTGTTGATATAATTTTGGTATGACCAACGTAATTGACAAAAATGATATTTTACATGTACTCTTATCTATTTGTAATAAAACAAGATGATTTATTTTGAATTACCGTGCGCGTGTGATTCGGTGATTTTGATTTAAAAAAACCACTTTTTTTATAAAGCGCCTTTCAAACAGAACTTTAAAGATAGCCATAATTGAATGCTTGTTTGTGGCTGCATACATGTATGGGCCATGCACGCTCTTCCGTCATTTAGATTGTAATGTTTACAATAACTTCTTCGAAGCAACCCGAATTAACTCACCCTCTTAAATTATTGTTTTATTAATAGAGCATAGTGAAATTATAATGTTGACAGTAATAGTTGAAATCCATGTGCAAGATGCGAGTAAAATTAAGTCAATTTTGATCAATTTCCTAATTACTCTTGTTAATAACATGCATTTAACAAATATTTTAGGTTTTTAAATTAATAGAAACAAAAACCAATTTCATGACATTCGTAAGAAGAGAATGGGTAAAAATGAAAAGGTTTACATTTGTTTAACTTATTACGTATATTGCATACACGGTATTTGTATATTAATTTGATTACTTTAGCTAGTATTTGCAAAGAAATTACGCTCGTTTATATTAATTACCAAATTTGATTTAGGTGTTAGGATGTGCAAATCATTGAAGTATCATCTAAAGATCATTAGCGAGTCGAATAAAAATGCATTTTTAGATGTTTAGTTTCCAAATGAACTGAAATGCAAAAACTCCTTCATTTTTACGTAGAGAATATCACTAAAAACTCCGGCTTTGTCAATAACACACTTTACTTTGCAGTCAAGAATGCACTCGAAGCATGTGAAGATACAGTACTAGTGTTCATCTATTATTTTTAATTGATATATAAAATTAAAACACTTTAAAAATTTACGTTTTACAGTAATTTTAGCATGTTCAATAGGTCTCTTAACATTTAAAACCAAAAGCTAGTAAAAAGACTTTTGCTGCGCGTGTATCATAAGCACTTACAAAATTGGAACATTATTGAATTTATAAATAAGTTAAATTGTTTCTATATTTATGCCGTGTACTTGTTGTAACATATAAAGAATCATTGCATATTTATAACATTATTGGAACAGAATCAATTGAAATTGTTCACAACATGCTTTATTTGACATATATATGGTTTTTATACAACAGTTTAAACTACATTCTAAAATTCTGCTGTCAATAAATTCTGTTTCACATTGTACTGCTTTGATGTGAAGCTTGCAAATTAGATTTAGGTAAAGTACATCGGGTGAGATGTAGGTACTACATCTATGACTTGAATAAAAAACCTTGACCAAAGACGTATCTTTTTAGTTTTATAAACACGAATTATAAACATAAACTGATTACTCCATGTTCATAAGATTTCAAGTACATTTTGATTAAATCAATGCTTTCTTGATCTCAACAAGATATACCTTGTTACCGATTTCAAAATAAGATTTTGTCCATAAAATAAGTTATATTGCTAATGAAATCGACCTTTCTTGATGTAAACAATCATATATTTAAGTATGCGTAACAACAGCGTCGAATCGATATGTCTACTTACAATCTTAGAGCTTTACGGTTTTCAAATAAACATTTCTAACCATTGTGATATTGTTTGGTACGCTGTACGAAAAGTCAGCTTGTTCCGCCATGAAAGCCCGAGGGTACTCAATTTTGAGGTACGCGCAATGTGCCACCAAATGACCCCACCTTTTTCGTTCTCTCTCAACGAAAGCCTCCCTATTTTTACCAGCTGTCACTCAATGACCATCTTTTTCTTTAATTGCTTGTCACTAATCAAAACCTTTGAACCACCATTTTCTTAATTTGATGTAACTTCCCAATATTTCGCAAAATTCGTCGAAAATGTTGCAAAAAGTTTAGAAAATTTTGCAACAATCAAAAGTTAGCAAATTTCTAGCCATTTTAACCGAGAAAGACCCTACTTTTACACTTTGACTTTTGCTTAAAGACTCCCGTGTTTTTGCATTTTGTCACTGAAAGACCCCTTTTTTACCCAATTGGTCACTGAAAGACCCCTACTTCCGAGGTGCTCGGTGGCACTCGAACGCTACTTTCATATGTGAGTGCCCCCGGACATGAATGTAAAGCTTTTGGATTACTTGTTATAACATCCGTAACATTTCTGAATCAATTTGTAATAAAATATATCTTTTTGTAAAGCTCCACAACACCATGATAATAAAGATGATCAATCGCTTTGGTTGTCTCTTTACGTTTCTATATAATTTTTCCCAAATCGTATCACGTAGTTTTAGTTGCACGTAGTCACCCATAGTGCTTGGTCAATTTACAAGTAAATTGATCTTATTAGCCTCATCGCATTACACAAACATGCCATCAATAATTTATAGAGGGCATTGCTTTTATATTCATATCTTGCATTTAAATTACCTTTGAATACTTTGAGTAAATTATTTCCCTAAAAGACGAATTTTTTGAAAAGGTTGTAAATTCAAGCTATCTTTGATTCAGAGTCAATAGGAACGCACTCTCGTTAACTGACAAAATAAGGATCACACTATATAGTTTTCATTGATCTAAGTATACATTTTTGCGAACATTCAAGAAAGCACAGTTTTGAATTTCCTCAATATCAGTTCGTAGTTTACATATCGTGCGTTAACTAAAGTAACCTCGGTGAGAATGCTAATTCTATATAATTACTAATCAATTTCGGCTCTGTTCTTTTAAGTGGAAGTTATATCTGCATAGGTCTGATCGGTAGTATTTTTAATTGCTCTGATTTATATAGCAATGCTGATTTGATACTGTTGAAAAGCAAGTGATTGTGTTAAAACGTAGTCATGTAGTATATTGTTTTAGTTGTAAATCTTTGCATTTTCATCACCCACACCAGTACTATCTCAAACAGATTCAACATTTTAATCCACTGTCATTCTCTTACGAATCCGTGGATTATTATCTTTAAACTTTTACTTTTAAGGGGAGATCTGTATTCTACAACTATTTTATAGCATGCGCTCTATGTTGAGACTTAAGGTATAAATGTTAAAAAACGTAGCATGACCGCTTTAAGTATTTTGAAATCTTGCATTTACGAGGGGTGATATTCAATCACATGTGAAAACGAAGTTTTCTTTCTTTGACCAAGCTTTCCAAATGATAGATTATATTACTTCCCTTCTTCTACTTTTATGATAACAAAGCAATAATTTATTTTCTCAAAGATTTTTATCAACGTTTAAAAAAACTTCTATGGAAAATGTATGCAGTGGATTATTAAAAAAACAAAAAACAAAAAAACCCGATCTTTCAACCAAGTAAATACATATGATATTTTGAACACATATATTTGCGGCACCTTGCTAAGACGCAAAAAACTGTATTATTTACATCTAATACCATATTGTGTCCAATTTGATAATGGTTACCATCGGTAATGCGTCATTTCTTATATAAATACTTAATAGCGTATACTTGACTTGAATAATACTTCTATCCTTTCGTCAAAAAGATGAAACGTCAAGCTAATAATAATTTGAAGCACTACATTACATATTCTTAAGTACTATATATTATTGATTGACCATGGGAGTGTGTAATAAACGTTCAACCACTTAAGCCTCGTATGATATTTCTTTTATCACTTTCAATACATTAAAGTAGACGTACAATATTTCTTGGGATTTAAGTAAAATGCAACCGAAGTATTTGTAACGTACACTTGGTGACATGTAAAATACCAATTTAGTCCCCAACACAATTATACTAATGAAATGTTGCAATGAGTTGTTCCCACGGCATAGTCTGTAGTCTAGTATGAAAGAGGGCTTTATATGTAACCACTCCTTCTGGAAATCACCTTCTAACCAATGTTTTGATATTTGGAAATTATAGAAAATTATTTGCTATGTTAACAAATTCAAAAAATTGTCTCTTGTATATATTTTTGAAATGTAATTCTACATTACGCAAAATTACACTTCTCTAATGCAAAAACTAACACTGTAGTATTGTCTAGACAAATATCTTTAGAAGCGAATAATATGATAGGCAAATGCTTATCATGCTTATATATGTGGTATTATGATATAACAAGTTGGGTCGTCGCCATTATACATTAACAACAACAACAAAATCACAAAACGACAACAACAAACAACAACAATAACAACAACAAAATCAACAACAGTAACAACAACAATATAAAAACAACAAAACACCTTACGATTGTTTGTAGCAATTTTTACTAACATAGCATTTCAAAGTTTTGTTGAATGATAAAGGTTTACATTCCAGTTGCATTTGTATTTATGCAAAGTAACATACAAGCTGCAAGCCAATACGACCCAACTCCAATGCTTCAGCTATCTGAAAAATAGTTTTTATAAAACAATCAATCAAACCTGTTGTTACCGTATATAAATGTATTATCATGCTACACTGCAAATAATGTTAGGCTAAAAAGTACAACTAAGTTTTTAACCAACGTTTGGTCTATATTTAACACATGAAACAGTTGAAATATTTGTTACCAGGTTCAGGTTTATGTTCATGTTTATTTGTCAATAATAATCAATAACATAATATTGCAAGGAAGTAGCAACGAGATATAAACATAATACAATTACGAAGGAAATGGTAAAAAAGCCAATAAGACCAGAACATTACCATTCTCTTTGAAAGAGAATACTTTGGAAGAAAGTTAGAATGAGTAGGATTTCAGGATACCAACAAGGCAATTCATATCATATACGCAGAAATACTGATTTTGCACTTTGTTGATTTTACGTAATGTTGGTTAAAACTATGAAACAGAATTCAAAAATATATAAATGTCAAACTGTTTCATAAATGCTTTTATGAAACAAATACTTTTGTGAAACAGTTTGACATTTATTTTGGAATTCTGCTAAAAGAATGTGGCTGCAAGGTTTTAAAATTGCCATTAAAGTATGTTTCTGTACTAATATGACCCATTTATTGTAAAATTTTATTTGCATGTTATCATTCTGATAATTACGAATAAATACGGTAACTCTTGTTAACTGGCCTTATACTGCTGCTTGCTGTGGTTAATTGAATATGCTGACTTTCCTCGACTCACAACAACAAAGGTGACATTAGTTACTGAAAAACTGACGATAAACCAAATATTGTCGACTTAAAAACATAGAGACGAGTGCTCATCAGTAGTAACCTTAACTACACTGAGCAAGCAGCCCGGACAAATAGCTACGTTAGATGATTTGTATAAAGTGAAGTACAGAATGATTACATACAAATTAAATAATGTATCAAAGATACCTATCTTTCACAACTTTGCAGCCCATTCATGTAGCAATGCAGTCTAAAATAGATACCTAGACCTAGAAATGATAGAATATGTAACGGTCGCAATAAAAAAAAACCAAACAACTGACCAACTGTCGTTCAATTTAAGGATCGCAGCACGCATGATTAAAGATTTGCCCAACTGATGCACTATTGTATCCAACAACTCGTTCAAGATTGCTAAACAATTAGGATAAATCTAAAAGTTGCCCATCTTATACAAATTTCTTTTTGTTGTTGTTGGTTTAGTTAAAATTTGCCTAACAGCAGACCAAAATCTGACTTTTAATAATCTCACTTTTGATAAACAAGTTCAATACAAATGAGGAATACTTTACCAAATTTGTGTCTAATAAATAAATTCTTTATGGTCTACGAAGAAGCATTGGTAGTCACGCTCTAATTCTATTCAGCATCACACCAGACAACTTTATTGCATATTGCTCAAAAGTCTGTAAATAAATAGTGGTGGTAGTGATGCTGGCGGGATGATTAAGCATTGCAAGGTAGTATCTACAAAATGTTTATATGAATTCCATGTGAATACCCTATCTTCCTTGATTTATATCATTTCCATGTTGAGGTTTTGGAATAAAAATGTGTGCGTTAAAACTTTAAATCCCGTATATATCAAATATCTGTTACATTTCCGAGTATAATATTAAACACCTAAAAGAGTCAGCATCATGCAGTATAGGTTGTATTCACAGTCATTAAAGGGAATATTACAAGGTGGCCAAAAATTAACTGCACATTTTAAATAACTTTAAACCGAGGATTCGCATTGCAACTATAGACATATGTTTTGATAGAGAAGACTTGTAGAAGTATTTTGGTGCTAAACATAATGCAATTACCTATTTTAAAAATCCATTTCAACGTTTTCCCATTATATAACTTTTATATACAGGTACGGTAATTCTACATTACGCTAACATAAACTTTTATGATACAATTATTAACAATGCTGCAATGTCTAGACATTATTATAATAAAAAGTATTATAATAAAAAACTAACGGTGCTTAAACTAATATGACAAATATAACATGCGGGTTCCAATTACAAAAACGCTATTTCTTCGGAGTAATAATCACAGAGGTAGTGTTATAAAGTTTTGAGAGATTATATAAGTAAATCCAAATAATACTGACGCAATTTTAACCACGCTGGGCACGTGGTGTAAGACGGGTCGTAGAATATGCATTAGAATTTCACACTGCATTATTTAACGAAGCAATTACTGGTAATCTTGTCATCTCGAGTTACGATTACTACAAGCGATTGTTAGTTGTAAATATAGCTGACGTGATTATTGTTTGATTATGTAATTTTGGTTTGAAGGTAACACCTGAGAAATGGTTAACCCTGAAACATACGGTTTATAAAATCTTTCTGTAAAATCTTTACTGAATCCATGTAAGAAGCACTCAGTGCCACAATGTTCACTTCATCAGGTTACTACGAAGCTTTATTTGTATCATTTCAGGTTGCGACTTGCGGGGCGAAATTTCGAGTGGCGACCCGAATTATCGACAAACGTAACACGAAATTTCGCCATACGTATCACGAGATTTCGCCGTAACGTATGACGAAACTTCGTGATAGAATAAGTCGAAATTTCGCCATTCAGAAAATAGTTTATGTACCGCTCAGCACTAATAGGTACCCCTTTCCTTAGGTAGTTTGAATTACAACCCTAAGCTTAACTTGAAAACATTTTATGATGATACAAACTTGTACCAATACAAGTAAGCTTCCCAAGATATCGTGATAAACAATCAAACCATGCGTATGCGTGATCAAAACCTTGCAAATCACGTCCATGAGGATAAAGTTAAGCAGAATATACTATTGAAATCATTCTGATTGACTTGTTTCTAATGTAAACAATCACTAAATACTGTATGCCTCCAATATTACGTCAGTCAGCGATGGAGATGGGCAATATCGTGAAAAAGTGTGATTATTGCGAAATTTCGTCCTTGTCAAATTTCGGGTTGCGACCCAAAATTTCGCCTTACAAAAAGGCCGACATTTCGCATTATGGATTTATAACCCGAAATTTCGCTATAAATATGTCGAAATCGTTTCGTCATTTTAACGAAATGGAAAGAAAAAAGAAATTAGAAGCCGATAAGGGAATAACCAGTTGTTTATTAATGGTATGATCTTATATCAAGCATAGCATTCAATAAACAACCAAATAAAAATTCTTAATTCTTAGACTTAGTGAGTTTTGGAAAAATGTGCTTTATTACTCTATAATGTCCCTTCAGTGCAGTTAACTGCGAATATCTAATCATAATCAGGATAGGACGCGCGACATCAGCAACATAAGATAAAAGAGCGTCAGAACAATCTGGATGAAGAATTTAGGTTTTAAAAATCAGCATGCCTTTGTAAGAAAAAGACAAAAAAGAGGATGCATATGATAAGCACGGTGCCAAGTTATACACGGCGTCAGATTACGTTAAGTATCTGTTTGTTTAGTTTGTGTCATTAGACGAAACAAATTAAAAATATAATTTATTTGTCAGAAAAACATTTCACTGTAAAACTTCGGAATAATAGAATTAAATAAGTATCTAGTTAACCTTGTAATCTAATAGAGAATGATAAATTGCATCCGTCTTAAACAAAACGGGACATTTATTAAAATTTAAGCCGATTGTGGACTTTGTTGTCAAAACTTACCAGAGATCTTTACATAAATCATTTTGAAAGAAACCCCGTGTATACATATAAACAAGCCTAATATGAATTAATTCCACCTATCTCTCTTTCCCTTTTCCATCTTTTTGGTATCAACTATTTGACAATATTCTCGCTTTTAATAAATATGGTTAACCCTCGTCTTTTTCTTTCAATAAATCGTTATAAAAGTGTCAGAATTTCGTCGGTTTTTTGCTAATAAATGAAGGAAGCGACAATTCTAACATGTCCTGTAATTTGCAAGTCAATATACCATGCATATATTTTTTCAAAATGACGATTTAAAATTTTTCGACGTGGCAACGACCCCCGTACCCTCGGACTTTGACGGCCTACCATAATCCAACCTTAGGTGGTACCCACGATTTTTTCTTCAAAAAAGAAAAAGACCGCAAAGGATGGTAAAACAATTACCTAAATGATCAGGGCGCTTTGCTTTGCGTTTTGGTGCAATCGGTGATCATCCGTTAGGGGGTTGGGTGGCAACCACCCCACTAAAAGGAACTGGTGGTCACGCCCTTTTTACTTGTTTATTATACTAGATAATGCGTTACTGCAAAATGTCATACCAGATAGATTTAAAACGTCCCACTTCGATTGATCTTCAACAGTATGAGAAATTTTGAAAAATCTGAACAGGTGCTTTTTAAGGCTACAGTCCCTAAACGGGTGCCATTTTTGCCAACCGCACCTTTACTGCAACTTTTTACCTACTTACACATATCAGAATAATACAATTTTTGGCGTACATATGTAATAGAGTCTCTAGACTTAAGTAGTGATTTCACGTCCATTATCAAGGTCAAAATTACGTCAATAAACTACTTCGAAAAATTTACACCTTTTTCGATGTTCGAACGATTCGCCTGTTGTCAAATTTTGACAGATTGTAGGCTTGAAACTCTTTATTGAATTACAAATAATATTTTATAAATGTGTTGTGTTGATTTTGAATGATAATGTAACAAACCCGCGTTGTTTTGCCCGAAAAGCCGGGCGTGAATTATGACTCTGAGTTCGCCCTGTTTGAGCTGTGAATAGCCTGATTTTGGTATCTACATTTTGTCTGATATACGCATTCGCATAATTTACTTACAAATTGAGCATTCCAATGAGGCAAAAATGCATGAATATTTTAATGACATATATGCAGCGGAACAGGTTTTACATTGTTAATATGAAGATGTTTGGTTATTGTTTTGTCTTATTTGTGGCTGTCAAGCCCGTATGAGCCGTAAATGCGAGAAACAAATCTTCATATGTTTAAGACAATCAACAGAAAATACAGGGCTTACTGATCTTTGAACGCGTTTATACGTTTTACTTCCTGACATCCTTTAACGGACCATTAAGTTCATTAAGGTGTCATTTTAATCCTTAAAGCATGGTCTTTGCAAAAAGTGAAAATGACAAGAGGTGGCATTTACGGCTGGTTTCGGATGGCGGTCATATTTATTACATAATGCTTATCAATACTGATGCTCATTACGATGCTTTTCATTTGCCACAACAGCATTATCCCTTAATAATTATATCAAAGTTACACCCACAGAGACATTTCAAATTACCCCCTTTTGTCAAAATCAAACTGGTTAGTATTTCAGAATATGTTCTAGATGGCTTCCTAGCAGATTTCAACATTATTGACTCTAACGACATAGTTCTGGATGTTTGTGCTTTCTGATCTTCCTGATTGCGCTGGCAATGTTCTGTTTCAGGTCTGGAATAGACAAGACATTGAGATGTACTGTCTTTGAGGTAATGAAAAAGAAACAAGTTCCAGTGGCTCAACCACTTTGAACGTTTAGAACACCTTGTTATCTTAGAAGGTTACTGATTACATAATGCTTGGTTCCAAAATAATTCTACAAGTCTCTTCCATTGCAAAACGAGTCGAAGTTTTCAAGTCATTAACTTTTAAAAATGTGCAGTTAATTTTTAGACACCCTGTACTGTTCATTAAGCCATTGTTGGCAGAGTTACATATGTAATAGAGTCTCTAGTATATACATGAGACTTAAGTAGTGATTTCACGTCCATTATCAAGGTCAAAATTACGTCAATAAACTACTTCGAAAAATTTACACCTTTTTCGATGTTCGAACGATTCGCCTGTGTCAAATTTTGACAGATTGTAGGCATAATTTACTTACAAATTGAGCATTCCAATGAGGCAAAAATTGCAATTTTTAAGTAAACAAAAGAAAAATACGGCATTCAAATGTTTATGTTTTACATTTTAGTTCACCATCTCAACGCTGCCTTGATAGCTCAGCGGTAGATCTCTCGCTTCGTAATGCATGACTAACCCCCGCCATAATCCATGGTTCGAGTCCCTGCAAAGGCAGTGGAAACTATTTATCTTTTCATGATTGAAAAATAGTTAGGATTCATATTTTCCTGAGCATGTGGATTCCTCGTACCCTTAATGTAGATACTCATTGAGCCATGTGTACACCAAGTATTTCCATTAGTTTTTTCCACTAGAAACAGTTCACGATTCATCTAAACTATAAAACGCATTCTAGTTTTTCAAAAGACATTTCAATAGGTTAAACAAATAAACGTGTGGCACCAACGGGGTTCGAACTCGGGAACTAGCTAACTTGAGCTTACTTGACTACTGTTGATCATATTTTTCATATTTTTTTTAATGAATGGGTGCAGCGTCAGTCAAATTTTAGATATATTTTAGATAATTTAATTTCAAAGTTCATTATCACAATATTACCATCACCAACATAACCATTAGCAAGAAGCAAAGTGTCAAATTGCCACCACTTTCAGTTGCTAATCCAACTTTTTAAATATGACATATTACTTTCATGGTTCTGTTTATTAGAGACGGATTGATAGTGATGTGTTTCAAGCGCTCTTTATGAATCTTATTTAAGATTTAGATTACATTTATTTCGGTTTACAAGAACAATAATTATGGTCTCTACTCTCTGTGGGTTTAATTATGTTTGGTTCGCGAACATATAGCATGACGTGAAATTTCCAAATATATCATGGAAGTTGACTTTGAAAGCAGTATTTCTATAACATTTTCGATAAATTCTGTAACGTTTTGAACTCAGAATATATATTTTGATTGATCTATCAAACTGAATTACGAATGCCACCATAAAGAAAAAACATAATAAGGTAAACAAAATTTGATTGAAATGCAAATAAGTTCAATGTTATCGGTTCTAGGAATATTTGTTAATTAACCAGTCCAACCTGTAACGCAGTCTTTGCACCTGTTTTTCTGTACTGTTCATTAATTTTAAATACGGTTTGAAGGGAAGACAGATGCTGTTACGGTTAATGATCAGTCAATGAATGTAATTACTCTCATCTTGCAGTCTGATGGAAATGTTGATCAATCAGATCCTACCAAATAGTCAGATCTACAAGTCTGATGAGACTGGAAATAGAAAGTAGTTATTTCTACACCTGTTTCATGTACACGTGTAAAATAATTTGCATTCAAATTAAGATTTTGAAAAATCTTTATACATTGTCTGATTTCTAATTAATACCATAAGCTCTGCAATTAAATTTAGACTGTCATCTTTAAAAAAATATTTTAGGATTTGTATGACCTTCTTATTTCATATAACCAAATACGGAACAAAGTTGTAAAAACATTTCTAGGTAAAAGAAATGAAATTGGTGGATTCACAGTTTGTCAAACGGCATCGCAAGACGTCATTGTCAATGAGCACAAAACTGGAACGATGTTGTCGATGCCATCTTACACATACACATACACATTTAAGACTCAAACTCAAAATGTGAGTTTGATTTTAAGTTATGACAAACTCATATCGCATGGCATCCGTTTCTGATAGAAAATAAATAAGTTTAAAACATAGAGAAAATGAAAAAAAAAATCGCAATGCCAGACGCTGCGTGATGTTGGACTAATGGTGCGTTCAGACTCCAGCGATTTCATCGCAGCAACATCGCTCGATACGCAGTCTTGAAATTTTAAAGCGCACTTCTCGTAGACTGCGTATCGAGCGATGTTGCAGTGATGAAATCGCTGGACTCTGAATGCACCATAAATCAAATTGCATCGCGCGATGCCCATCGAAGCAAACGCGCATCGTTCTTTATCACACATCGAAGCATATCGTTATCGAGCAATGTCCATTGGCACCTTTCGATGGAAATCGACATACTCTGAACACACAATCCAAGCCGCACAGTAAAAAACACAACTAACTCTGCTTGTCAAAATTGATTTGTTTGAAGTGATTTGAGTAGTGAATTGTAATCCAAAACGATTCAGGGGTAGAAGCTATTTTGTACTGTATTAATTTGCAAAATTGCGCAGAATTGCGCCGCTTTTGAAAAAAAAAGTTAACGGAATATTTAACCAACAAATTATTAATAATAATTAGCAAAAAGAGACAATCTTGTACGCAACTCTTTTGTATTAAAGCATTTATTTTGGAGTATAAGACCAAATTACAATGGATAGCATTGCCGAGCGTTTTATGTGAAGGACCGTTTACAAACACTTGTAGGGGGCTGATGCAAAAAAACAAATAATATTATCGCGGAAAATTGTCGGCCGGCTCCTTTTCGACCTTAAAAATATTAAGGGCCCCCTTTTTTGCGACAAAAATTAGTGGTCAACCCCATAGAAAAGCATGTAAACTCAATTTTTACCGGAATTTTCAAGGCCCCCCTTATGAGGGTGAAAAATGGTAAGGGCCTCCCCTATTTTGCATCAGCCCCCCTATACAAGTGTTTATGGACGGTCACTAATTTCCAATGCATATAATTGAACTTAATTAAATGGGAAAGTTGATGGCTTTTTCGTGGTCCAGAATTTGGAATATGTTGAACACACTTAATAATTTTTTTCCTCGGAAATTTGCAAGTCAAAAATCGCGGGTTTCCCCCCTGGATTCGAACCCGGGACCCCCTGCTTCCCGGTCCAATTATCACTATGTCAAGCCACTGAGCAGGCGCTGCTATGGCAGCGATTTCGTGATCATAGCTGACTCGGGTATATGACGTATTTGGACTTAAGCGAATTTCTTAACTTTGTGGAATGGGATATTGTGAGATTCAGTGGGGTTAGGGTTAATGGGGGAAAGCGTGTTACTCAATTGTACGTTTTTGCAAGTTTATTTTGTACCATAACTTTTAAATAAAAGAGTTAAAGTTATTAATAAAAGTATACATTTACAGAAAGGAATTTT
>JXSR01S028557.1:257892-268381 GCA_000969725.1 Ophiothrix spiculata
TTTGAATTAAGAAAACGTTAAAAACCGTTATATCATTTTAAATACTTTCCTCCTGGTCAATATTTTTTTCGCCTGGTGAAAACCCTCCAAAAATCAACTCCAACCAAAGTGTCGTTTGGTTCACAGCTAAGATTTTTAAAAATACAATAGGCTTCGCAGTGAATTCTGGGTATTATGCTTGCCAGATTGGGAAAGGTGCTGCGGTATCAGGCAACCTTTCCTAAATGGGCAGTTGGACCGTTTTAACATTCTAAGATTATTTTGTCAATGTAAGATCATTTGAGCTGGTAGTGGTAGACTTCAATCATGCGATCATAAAAGGTAACGAGATGCAATGCAAAAACTCCAACGCAACATGACTATTTTTTTCTGATTTGCTAGTGTATAAGATTGAAAGGAAGAACCAGAAATATATTCTCAACAGGTGCAATAAGTTCAAATGTAATTCAGCTTGTCTTTAAAAATGTGTGTTCGGTCGTAAAAATCAACCAAACTCATTAAGTTCTGTTAAGCGTCACTGTTTTGTCCTCGGTTCTATCTAGTATGGTTCCAATCCTCTGATCCTTCTTAATAATATGGATCTGAGGAAACAAATTTAATACAAGACTATCTGAACAGCGCACTCTGAATTCCAACAAAATATTTTTTATTTGCATTTTGAAATGTTATTCTGTCATATATCTTAGGTAAAACACTTGGAAAACAGGTTGTTTCGACGCATTGAATGATACTGGTACCATTATTACTTTGAGATCTCGTCAAAGCAGACGGTGCTTGTCAATAATAAGAATGATTGCGTAATATTTATTTAACTTTTGCTATACTATAATGTTTGAACTTGTTCATGAGATAAATCTATTTCTAACTGGCAGTGATTCATTAGTAGTTTTGCAAAAATTAATTAAAAACTACTAAGGGGACATTGACTGTACTTATTAAGCCACTATCATAAGAATAGTTTAATGTAGAATTAAAATTTGTTATTTTGGATCTTTTTAAGAATTAAAATGGTGTTTGTTTGTTTACCTCGGTTGGTCCGTGACGGACACACGCCATTAGATCCATGATGAACTCATGGTCTCTTCCAAGCTCATACAAAAGTACCAACCTGGATAGCCAGAAATGGCTAATCTATGCATGCTGGCCAATGCATCTTTGAAAAGATGCCAACAATAAAAAACACAATTTTCCCAACACAATTGTACAATTTAGTCTTAGCCCTTACTTCGTGAGAAAAGAAATCAGGAATTATTTTGGATCTTTTAAGGCTGACCTGATTAGTTCATATCTTTCTTACAAATATTTCTTAAAGTACATGACAATGGCGTAAGTTTACATGAAAATGGTAAAAATAAGTGTGTCAACTATTCATGTTACCTGACAAATGACAGTTATTTCATCGTTTTGTGTATGTTTGTTTTATAATGTATTAACAGCGTGGATTTAGGTTTTTTTGTCCATCTAGTCAGGATTCAGGATAGGCTGTTACTATAAAGCCAGCTTTTCTTCACGTATTAAGTTACAAGATAATCTATTGTTCACAGTAAATGTTCCAAATCAATTTTGCTTTACGATTTTAATGAAAGAACATAAATGCATTGTCGTGTTGGATTATTTTAACTCACGGTGCGTACATAAATTTTCCGAAACATGTTTACTCAACGCAAACAATAGTAGCTTCAATCTAAACACCGCTGTCAATGGCTTAGTGTACCCAGCGAGACTACAGAGTAAAGAGAAGAGACTGTTTGTTGTCTGCTTTTGATGATTGCTCAAATATTCATATTAAACTAAGATTTTGAAGGTTAAAAACAAAAGGCTAGTGAATCATAAAAATATTGAAACTATACAGCCACATGGTATGTCACGTTGTGTCGTTGATACACCATTTACTTCCTTCAAATATATGTGATTGGTCATTCCTTTGCAAATGATATCAATTTTGATTTTATCATTTCATCTGTTAAAGCATTTTCTAAGCTTTAAGATGACACATTACGTGTTGAAATTGATCAAAGCAATCAGATTTTACAACAGAAAATCTGTTTGAAATTCTTATTATTTTCTTTACTTTTTGCTGCCTATTTTCGCCATTTTTCGCCAAGTGTTCTGTCGCAAATTCCCTCTTTTCGGGGTGAGTCATCACATGTATAGTCTTTATCAGTCCCTTTCATGCTTAATAGCATAAAATATTTTTCTTTCGCCCATCATAACGAATCAATGTTTTTCGTTCTTACAATGTACATATATGAGCAAAATCTTATGTTAAGTTTTCTACAGAAACATATTGTTTTTGAAACAGTTCATCCAATTTATCAACATTGCTTTTTATGCACAATTCATTTGGGACTGCGATTTTTAAGGGGCATCAACTTGTGAGATAATAGCTTGTTCAGTTAATCGTTTACATACAGTTCTGATATTGATGAAATTTTAATGGTAATATAATGGCGTGACTTTGAATTTGAACAACAGTATCTTCTCTTTTCTGTACCGTTTTCAAATATTTAGGTAGTGATAAAAAGGATAGTGTTATTATGAAAGCAGCACTGTTTTAAACGCGTCCTCCTTGACAAAATTGATATTGGGTATTTGAATGAGACACAGAGGTTGAAAATTCGTGTCTGTCTTCAAATAAGTCCATTTTTGGAAAAGCACCTTCTTTTATTTTTCAAAAAAAAAAAAAAGCAATAATAAATGTCAAAATGCCACATGCTTGACCAAACGACAGACACAGGTGCATATAAATCAAACGGTAAATAATTTTGTAATTATTACGTTAGTTTGTTGTTCCTTAAACAAATTCCCAGGTCAATTTGACAAAATTAGCTTTATATAATTGTGTTATTTTCAAATGCACGTGCTTGTTGACCTAACCGTTTGATACAATTTAAAAGGTTCTCGTAATTTTATTTGTATATATTGTTTGCACGAAGACCAGAAATGGCCTTGAGGCAGAGACCAAAGAAGAGAAAGTCATTTTTCTGAACAACAACAACTACGAAAAACAGAAGGTGAATGATAAGACTAAGTTTTATTCAAATGTGCCTCAAGTGATAAGTGATTAATGGTAAAATATCGTATACGATGGAATATACGACATTGATTTTTCATCATCAAATCTCCGTTGGATAGGTATAGATAATTAAAAAAAGGATTGTTGCATCGGATAATAAGTTATAATCTATATGACAGGTGGCTATGAACCAGTGTATTAATATACAGTGTCCGTTTGACTAAGTTTCTTAGCTGCCTATCAATTGTGTAGAACGTACTTGTATATGTGTGATAAATAAATAATTGATTTCGACTTATTCCGTGTAATTCAATTAGACCCGGTGTAATGAAATACAGCGTCCGTGTGACTGGGTGTCCTAGCTACTATTCATTTGTATAGAACGTACTTGTACCTGTGCGGTCAATAAATCATTGATTGCGATTTATTCGGTGTAGTTCAATTAGACCCAGACTCCTGGTTATGGGAGACACCCAGTTTCATTACACCGGACTCCTGGTTATGGGAGACACTCAGTCTCATAACACCGGTGTACAGGAAAGTCCCCCGTTCTTATTGCCCGGGTTGTACAGTAAAGTATAGGCTAACAACTCTCACGCAGCATTAGTTTCACGCTCTATTCCGTTAGGGTCTATGGAAGGCTACCATTTCAGGGGGACTTTTACTGTCACACCGGAACTAAAATCACAGAATCTTTGATATGTATGTAATGCATAAGAAGTCGAACAACTCCTTTAAACACAGTTTGTAATATGATATACATGGGTGATCTATTACTAGTAAATAAAAATACAGTTTGCGCTTTTTGTGATAGTTTCTTTCTTCAAAATGGCCACAATTAGAATAATCAGTGAAAACATAATTTGTAGCTTGAAAGAATCGCATTGACAAAGTTAAAAATATTCATGTATATTCATAGATAACCTTCATAAATAACCATAATGAGCAATGCGTTGATTTAAACTATGTTTAAAACATATTCTGTGGATGTTCACCATGAATAATTGTACTAAAGTATCAATATATATGCAGGAACTTGAGTACGACAATCGTGTAGAATAAAAAAGGCAAATTTAAACTTTAAGTGGGTTTCAAAACCATGTATTTTTATATATTGAAAGCCTCTGGGACTCTTGAAATATGAACATATGTGGCGACATGTTGATATTTGAATGTATCAGGTAACTAATATTTCAGGACATTAAAAAAAGCCTTCTGTAAACTTGTACAACATTTTTGTGCAGAAGAAGGCGAAGACCTGTATTAAAGTATGATAGCTAAGGCTATTGATATGAATGGGTAACATTTTTATTTCTATTGCACATTTGCGTAGGCAAAACATGCATAAAGGTTTTTAACAGTTTTCTGATTTGTGTATGCTTTGCATTCTTTTGCAATACCTTTAGTAAAACAAACACAGTTTTACTTCGATCAAACTTTTTGACGAATATAGTAACTATCATTTCTTCTCCGCATTATGATTTTTTTTTCAACATGCGATGGTCATTTTTTCAAAAACAAATGATCAAGTCAGCAGATTCATCTTTTCCAATTTTCCTAGTTAGTCATTCTATTGTGACTCGCGTTTCTACAAAAATATTTTTCTGCAGAAGAAACCTAACATACTACCCACTCTATGCAACAGTTAAACTGTGCTCAAGTTCTCTGTGTAGTGTGCAGTGCCTCGTTGAAAATGTGACCTGCGTGACACAAGTGCATGACTCGCGTGACGTAATAGCTTTGTGCAAATTTTAATGCAGGGTATTTTCAAAACGAAAAGAAAAAAAAAAAACCATGAAAACCAGCCTAGATTATCAAAATGTCAACCTTATTGACCGATTTTTTTTTTGGAGACAGTTACATGGAATTGTAATTATCACAGCATGATATGCTAGGTGATAAATCAATTTGTCAATTTAGTCAACTTGCATAAGATATTGGTCATTGATGCACAGCTATTATTGTACAGACGATTTCAATCGGTTTCATTGATCCGCTTAGCAAGCAGAGTCCTAATTAGATGACGTCAAGCAGTACACGTATAACGGTTTACTATTGTAAATATTACGAACATTTCTCACTCTTTGATCTTTATTGTCCATTATTTATTTTTTATATAACACGGAACGAAATTTGAGTAGTGCAATGTGATTGTTGAAATATCAAGCTTTAATAGGGTGTACATTTCATTGTTTTTCGCTTCCTATTACGTTTTTTCGCTCGTAATATTCATAAAATTTTTCAGAAAATAAAAGCTCAAATCAGCTAGACACTTGCTTATAAACCCAATTAAAACATCTATGACGTAGGACAAGACATGCACACCTTTATAAAAAATGCTAATTCGCCGATTAACTAACGCTGCGTGACTTGTATTATTGAATATCAATGTATAATATTTGACCCACATTCAAAAGGTCAAATCGGTGATTCGCTGAAGATTAAATGCGCAGAATCAGTTCAATTAGACAACAAAACCCCTGCTGAGTTGAAATTGCACAGGGTTTGAGTTAGACGATAATACCTGTGTGATGGGTGTTTTTGTAGACCGTGGACGTGTATTGAAATAAATTTTGAATCTTTGAATCTTGTATATTCTGCAAATTACAGAATATACAACGATTCAAAGATTCAAAATTTATTTCAATACTGTAATCTACAAAGTCGTTAGCATGTGAAAACATTTTATAATCGTTCATGTCAAAGAAACAAACATTCATCCTTTTATTAATTATGGGTTTAAGTGTAATGGATCTTACTACATTGCATCAAAACATACCAACCAGTCGTAGAAAAACCCGCCTGAGTCACACAGACGACCAAACTCTTCTCTAGCTCTCTAGCTCTTTAAAATGTTAAAAACAAGAGGACACGCACTTAAAAAAAAGATGGTTTTGCTGTAATCTAAATTGCGAAGACAACTGGTTTGAACAAGAAGTTCCAGAGAAAATTGATCTGGAAATAGTGGTGAGATCTTCAAACACATGGTATTCGATTCTTATTACATGGACCAGTAAGTAATCAATATTCAATGTCACTTATCTGTTACTATGCACGCAAGTTACTCCAAACAAAATCAAACATTTTGCACATTTGCCTGGAAGAAAGGTTGGATGAAAATTTAGAAGTCAGCATAATAAAATAATAACTATAACCTAAAGTGTTTGTATAATTACTGTCGTATCATTTACAGAAAATTAAAGATTATACTCAAGTTGTGTCATATTTATTAATAAATCACGTTGACATTAAATGGCTACCATGTTTTCACAAGGGAAATTAAACGACTCGACACTGCGTGTCTCGCAAAATATAAAGGTCTTTGAACGCCAAAGTTTATTGAAATGCCACAAAACAAACGCATTCACAATAGCAAATGAAAAGTCATTTGCAGACAACGTTTTATACGCGTCAAGAAACCAAAGACATGTCTATGACAATGTAGCTTTTTCTGGTTAGCATCAATACAAATAAAAATATCCCCAACATGTTATCAGAAAGGACAGAATGCACATAAAATATAAAGTTCGATTGTAGCCTATATTAATAACATAGTGAAGTTTCATTTTAAGTTGAATTTTATTACTTTCTTGATAAACAAAAAAAATCACAATGCGTCAAGTATACCTCAGGTAATAGCTGAGGTCCTAATACAATCAAGGATGTGCTGTGCTCTTACTCCTTTTCATTATTGTATACCGTTGTGTTGACGAAGGTTTATTTATTTTTTCTGTATAACAGTAAACTTCAAATATCTCTTTTCATTAAAATTTCATGTAATATAGCCTTTTCCAATTAGTTTTACAAATTATTCGAATTTGTAGACAACATTGATTGGGTTTTTGATGGATAAACATAAGTGAAACATATTAGTGATGCTTGACTGGTATTAATCAAGTAACATTGTCCAACACAAATTAACTTTAATCTCAGAAACTCAATACTTATACAACAACATGTATCTTACATTCGGATTTTTTTTTTGCAGTGGTTCCTTGCATTACTTTATGATAGGAAACGGATTAATTTGAATTTCTCATTTCGTAACCAACAGCGTAAACCATGAGGTATTTGACAAGCAGAATCATTCAAAAGGCCATCTTATGACATTTCCATTATATTGTTTAATACTCCATATTTCAGGATTACTTTTTCTCCGCTTAGTAATACATTTCTTGATTTTATACGCATACATGTTTGTTTGACGACCTTGATGAATACAATACAAAATCACCTACGCTTTGATCTTTTTAATATCTGGTTCAGTACCTGGTGATATGGCTTAAACAAGGTGTATGCTTTATTTGTAGTATATCTGTTTACGTCATTTTGAAGATGCTTCTGAAAACAAAATTAATAGTCAAAACAATTTAGAGGCTCTACTTCGTGTGTATGTCAAAAGTTGTGATAGTCTACCGAGTGTAAGTATGCAAAATCTAGCAGTGAACTTGATATTTCCCAGCATCTCGTTGTTGAAAAATGAACAATGTTTTAAGAAGATTTGATTAATAGTGCAGACGATTATTTTTAATGGTATTTTCGTCGGTTTCGACAGCAATTGGGATTAAACTGCTGTTAACGGACATGTCCCTTTGAAAATAACATATAATAATTATTTTCAATCTTCATATGCCAAAATTTGGGACAAATTGCTTGCCCGACGGCATGCTATTCAGGCAGCTCATCATTCAGAATTGTAATTTTAGGCTCGCTAGTGTTCAAAAGTCTAAATTTAAAAACAGCTCCTTAGGTCAAATTATTTAAAGGCCTGCTACTCAGATTTTATTAAAAGGCTTGCTAGGCTTTATGAAAGGTCTATTTATACTCAATTTATGTATAAAAAAATGAACTTTTCATTATTTTATTTGATAAAGTTATACTTGAAAAGGCAATTAGGGAACACGATGGATCGTATGGTTGAGGTGAACTAGGATTGCATAAAGAATTGTAAAAACAATATAATTTTTAAGCCCATGTATTGTAAAAATAAAATGGTGGGGTCATAATGTTTTGAATATACTTCCTTGCAATATGTATAACGCTAAAGCATGCATTAAATATTGACATATTTTCCAAATTTGCTGTTTCTTATTGTTTAAATGGGGGTAATTTTCTTTATACATTTACTGAACAAAACATGCATTTACACTTGAAAACTTAAACAGCATATCTTTTGAATGAGGCGATGTACAGCTTGTCCCAATATTAATGCAACGAGCTAATGAAAAATAATAGAAAATAGTTTCCAAAAGATTAAACTAAAGTAATATATGTTTTTCAAAAGTAGAGAAACTACTCTACAATATGCCTTTTGTCCCGTTTCATTTTGCCATTCCAGTCCAAAGATATGAAGAATTTAAAAAAGCCCTTTAAATCAACTTTGGTCCAATTTTGAAGTTTAGACTTCCAACTAAAAAAATTCAAACTTAAAATGAAGAGAATTCTGCAAGCAACTGGAGCACAATCAATCCAAACCAATCTTACCTGACCTGTACCTAACATAAAGTGGTATTTTAAGTTTATTTTTACCTAAAAAGGTCAAAATTTTCAATTAAAGTACTGATCTTCCTGATACTCTCAAATTCCTTGACTCTTGTTACTTCTAGTGCGAGAATCAGGTAGTTTAGGATACAATTTCCACCAAAAGAGTCGGAAAAAAAAAAGGATTCTAATGAACGGTGTCAATCAATAATAAGTCTTTAACCGAAATCTCGGAAGAAAACTAAAGTCAAAGGAGATTAGGACCTTATGATTCATCTGGCCCGTCAAGGGGACGCAACAGGTTGACAAAACTGGACGCAACAACCTGCTTAATATCAGCAGATCATCATTAAATGGAGTCTTTATGTCATGAAATGGGTTCAAGGGATGCTTCCCCTAATCATGTGATGTTTTTAGCAATTTTCTATACAACGTGTGCCCCATGACGTCATCAGAAGTGAAACTTTACAGATTAACAAATCAGACCATCAACATTTTTTCGGGTCTTTACAAAATGTGCAATAACTTTCGATTCAGAGGTCCAAATTAAACAAATCAAAAATCCTGTAAAAGCCAATGGTCTACTCTATAGTGTTATTGTAACGTTTGCTCACCATTGGGCTTTGTTCTCTCAAAATAAAATGTCAAAGTTTGTTGCGTTTTTTGTGGGACACCCTGTAGTTATACATTTTTCAAAAGGACATTTTCACTTACAAGACTCATTTAGCCAAGTTGGCTTAAAAAGGTAGACTTATCTATGTAACTTTATGGGTTTTGAGTGTATATTTTCAGAGTTTCGATCCGTTTAATACAAACTGGCATGGTTTTACCAATGTTGTTGTGTGAAACGAAAAAAAAAAGAACCAGTTTATGACTTAGCTCAAATGAATTATCTGTTAGATCATACATTTCACATATTGTAGATTATAATATTTCTGCCAATTCCAATCTGTTTACTAAATACTATTCTGATATCTCGCTGCCGCTATATTACCAGGAGTAAGTTTACAAATTGTACGATCAAATTTACGAAAAATAGAAAAAAATCTGAAGCTAGCGAGTGGCATTAAATAAATATAACAACATGTGGATTAAGATAAATATGTCAAGCACCTGAGTGTAGATTTCAAACTAATAATAAAGTTTACCAGCAACTTAAGTCACCATTTTTTTAGAATGATTTCAATATCAAAACTGCAAAATATATTTTGAATAAAAGTACCTTTGTCTTTAAATAAGATATGAACACTTTTTGAACAGATTCATTCAAAAAAAGGAGAGTTTTATATATTCAGAAGAAAAAGATAACTTTACAGCCTTTTCTTATTCAGCTATTGGATAAATCAGGAAACGATATACAGTTCTTTGATTGCTGATTTTTATTATGTTATGAATAAAGTAATGCATCATTCTTTTTGGAAGCAGAAGTTCTTTGTATGGATGAACACGCTCAACATGCACGTTGTCATGAGGCACGAAAATGACATCACATTCATAAATGATCAATAAAAATCAATGTTTTGAATAGTTTTTACTAAAGAATAACCGATAGAATAAAACCTTTCAAACTAAAAAAAAAGTTAATATTAATTGCTATTCACTTGATGGTCAAGGCAGCAGTGGATGAGTAATTGAAATATATTTATTATCTTATTATCACTGACAAAGTTTCAAATACTCATGTATATTCATAAATAACCTTCATAAATAATCATAATCAGCAATGCGCTTGTTTAAATAATGTTTAAACATATGCCGAGGCTGTTCACTATGAATAAATATTGTACCAAGGTATTAATATATATGCAGGGACTTGAGTTCGGGTTTGAGTGATTTTTATATGTATATTTATACATTGAAAGCCTCTGGGGATTTCGGAATGTGAACATTACATGTATAAGACGACATACTGATATTTGAATCTATCAGATAATGTTTATAAATGTCAATACATCTGCCTTCTGACATACTAAACCTTTTACAACTTATAAA
>JXSR01S028560.1:0-19581 GCA_000969725.1 Ophiothrix spiculata
AAAAAAAAAACCCAAAACAGCTTTTTGGGCGGCACCTTTTTATTTTTTGGCCAATTTTGACAAATTTGGTGTCAAAATGTTCAGGAGATCAAGCTGCATCAAATAAGTATTAGGACAAAATGATTTGAAACATCACCATTTTTCTACCCTTGTATAGCCCACCTCTAGTATCACCTCTAAAACCATCCCACCTCAAGATCAAGTGTGACAAGGTGTGAAAAAAAAATTGAAAAATTATGATAACCTACAATTTGCACAGCTGCATATGGAAAACCACGTACAAATATCAGCTGGCTGGAAATTAGAATCAAAATGTGACCGCAAAAAATCAACCACATTGCTTTTAAAGACAGAGAAAGTTGAAGATGACCTAATACTGACGGGAAGTTGATTCCAAATTGGAACAATGCGGTTAAAAAAACTCGACTTGAAAGCTTCTGTTTTGCAGAAGGAGTCCTAAGGCGCAAGGTGTCACATGTTGATCTTGTTGTGGGACGATCTTGCCCAATCTCTAATTTGTAAAACTTGACATACTTGTTGACATCAAGATCATAAACTCCAAACAAGCATTTATAAAAATGACAGATGTCAAGTTGCTCTCTGCGCAGTGTGAGGGGTAACATATCAAGATGGCATAAACGCTCCCCATAATCCAGATCAGGGTAGTGCATAATGAATTTGACACCTTCAAGACACTGAATGTTGTGTCGAGATGTACCACTCCAAAGGCAGCTACCAAACTCAAGATCACCCCTGATCAATGAATTATACAGGGCTGTGGACATTTTTTCTGGAGCCTTAAACCCAGCTGTACACATGATGAGACCCAATTTTTTATTGCACTTTTTCACCAATCTGTTTATGTGGTCATTCCAGTCAAGCTTGGATGTTACTTCAATACCAAGGTCTCTTAAGCCGCGTTCAGACGGTCGGACATAAGTTGCTTATGACCAGTCAAAACTTGTGTCGGTAATACTGCCCTTTTCAAGCATTCCTGACATAATCTGCAAGCACTCAGTAAAAGCATGTCATTGTCAAGGAATAAGAGGATCAATTTGACAAACTTTCTGCATCAACTTAAAAAGAATGGCAAGCTTTACTCAATTTTGGAGTGAAATATTTAAATAATACTTTAGTTCATTCAAAAGTTTCTCATTAAAATGTCAATCACTGCACCAGATTTTCTCCGTTTCATTGGTAAAATATTCAATCACTACACCGGATTTTCTCTGTTTCATTGGAATAAGCTCAATTATCAGTTAGTTAATTACATACAAAAATTCTTATAACTACTATATTTACCACTCCTTCATCAATCTTCTGTAAAGTGTAAAAAACTTGAGACTTCTTGACAGTCTTGCACATAAAATCCATTCGAGAAAATAATTGTCCCAAATGTCCAATGCAAAAACAACAAGATTCCACCAGAATACAAATCCACACTCCTCTTGAAAATCTGATTTAGGTTGAATACTTGAAAAAAAAGTCTCTTAAAATGCTGCAAAAAGTTCTGTCTTACATCAAAGGATTGGTAAAACTGAGATCTTCTTTATCTTCACTTTCTCCTGGATAAGAAAGACTGGCTTCAAATCTACCTGGGATTATTGAAAAGCTTGCCACAAGCCATGCGATGCCAAAGTAAAGTTGCCAAAAGATGCCAAAAAATATGCCATCGAAGAATAAGCTTATTTTGACTTTAAACTTACTTGAAAAATTCCAAGTCCATATCATCAACGATGAAAAATATTGTGACAGTGTTCTGAATCAGAATTGAATAAAATGAAGATTTCAATCCTGCAAATGTTCTGTCATTGACTCAATAAAATATGCTGTTGACTTTGACCTGACATGTCAAAGTTCAAGTCCAAATACGCCATTTTGAAATGTCTTGAAATTTCGTTATTTTTTTTTCTCTTTGGAAAATGTCCAATTTCCATTTTGCAAAACGGCACAGATACGGCAGACCATTTTCACACATTGTCACTCGCCGGAAAATTCAAACGTCAAATGTCGGGGTCACCAGTTATAAGAAAACTCTATCTTACTCATCACTCATTCTGATAAGAGTGGAATCTGACTCCTGACTCCATCAATAAGAAGAGATGCAAACAAAGAGATGCTTTCTTGTAAATTTATTTTAACATAAAATCAAGACACTATGGTGAACGGAAAAGTAATCAGCTTACGCCACACAACTTGATGTGACGAGAGCTTGAGACGGAAAAGAAAGAATTCATACGTGTTGCTTTACAAGATACCCTTGGGTTATTAACTATTCCTGTCCGATTAACCAATCACGTTGGTCGCGTCAGATCACAGGATTGCCAGATTGTTTCGCCTGTCAATTAAATTACTAAATTTCCAATATCGCAATCCCTTAATACAGGTGCGAATTTAATTCGCTCCTAGACTAACCCTTACCCTAAATCTATCCCTAATCCTAACGCTAATCATAACCCTAACCGTCTCGGTGCAAATTAGATCGGGGCTCAAACTAATTTGAACAGTGTCTAGGTGCGAATAGTCACTTGCGGTAAAAAAATGCATTAAAAATTTGTGTTGAAAAGAAATCATTCAATTCATTACAATGATACACTCTTCAAAAGTTTGTTATCAAATTCTTAATGATTCACTTGATTCCTTTGAATTTTGAAACAAGTTTTCCTCTTTAAGTTAAAATGCTGTTTATTCCGTCGAAAAATGAAAACAAATTTTGATAAACTTAACTTCTAACTTAATTTGTCTCATGTATGCCTAAAAAATGTTTTTAATTGGAAACTGTTCACTGAAGAAAAAGCAATTTTAACTGACGTATAGCCCATTCCTAGTTTAGTGCATAAACTGTGAACCTCTTTTGGCATACCGGTAGTTCAAAATACTGAAATACTAAAATATGTTCACCGTGTTACTTTTCATGAAAAATGACAAAAACAGGCATTTTTGAATAATATTTGATTACTTTGATGGTACATCAGCGTCTGCGTCAGCATCAGCGTCCAATTATTGCCCATTATCCCTTCAACCGATTGTTGGCAAATTGCTGTCTCATCTTAGCATCAATGTCTTGACAAACCACCAGTTTGGATTCCTACCCAAATCTTCCACATCTGATGCTCTTTTAACAGGTCTTAATGATTGATACAAGCATTTTGAGAACCGGAAAAAATGTTGCTGTTGCTTTATTTGACCTAAGTAAGGCTTTTGACAAAGTCCCTCATAATCCTCTTTTGCTGAAACTGCTATCTGTTGGAATAACCGGTCCCCTTCTACATGTTCTATGCTGGCTCAGATCATACCTCTCTGGTAGAACTCAATCTGTTTCCATCCATGGCATCTCTTCTGAACCTGTTCCTGTCCTGTCTGGCATACCCCAGGGTTCTGTTCTTGGGCCCTTCTTTTTCTGATCTATATTAATGACCTTTCTCTTCTTTTTCTCCTAAGAGCTCTTTGGTCCTTTACGCTGATGACATCACCATGTACAAACCCATTTGTGACGGCATCGACATCAATAGTTTTCAAACAGATATTGATTCTATCCATCACTGGTTGTTAGTAACCATCTCACTGCAAACGCCAGCAAGACGAAACTAGTGGTTATCTCCACCAAGAAGGACCCATTTCCTAACCTCAAATTCACTTTAAACAAGCAGGTGATCGAAAGAGTTTCCTCTATGGAATTTCTGGCTATTCACACTTCCGAAGGTCTGTCTTGGAACATCCACATTGACTCCATCTGCAAAGCCAGGGGAATCATCAACTAAAAAGCACTCGTTTTGGAACTGGCACTCGTTTTGTTTATTGATTTCAATTGATTATGCACTCCTTTTGGAGAAAATGAGTACCAAAACAAGTGGTAAAACGGGACTACCAGAGCCAAAACGAGTGCTTTTAAAAATGACTGCCAGTTCCAAAAGGAGTGCTTTTTCCTTTACAGTGTGATTGGGCTCCCCATCTGGTTAAGTTCTGTCCTTGATATACCACATGCATTTCATCTTTATTTCCTGCTCAGCACTCTCTATACTTTATAGTCCACATACTACGCTATGATTGGGGCCTTGTTTTGAGCATAGTGTCATCTCTGTTACTCTGTGCAAGGTAATTTCCTTGCTCTGTGGTACAGGTTTTATAAAACAAGCACTCAAGATCGTTCATGCAGTTAGCGTCTGATTCTTTTATCGATCATCAATTACGACAAGTGATAAAAATCTTTCCATGATGAATAAAAGCCTAGTGACCTTGTTGTTTGACATAGGGGTAATTGTATATCAAATGAAACATTCAGAGTCATTTTTTGGAAATACTACATATGGCAGCTACTCTTTTGTGAGTTTCTAAGTGAGGATTTTGGAGGTAATATTAAAAGCTGCCATATGTAAACCGGGTCTGAATCGCAAAGCTTGAAAAACCTGTCGCAGCTTCGGCGTATTTTTCTCAAAAACAATTGTGTTTTACCCCACAAAGGTTGGTATCATTGTAATCTTGACAAAATAAGCTACATTATGATATATATTTGATAATAAAATGTCGAATTCGTGACGAGATATTGATGTAGAAAATCAAAGTTTTACTTAAATTATCGCAAGTCAGCTTTTCACTCAGCCATGTAACATCTCATGTTGGTCGAATGCGTTCACAAATTACTTCACATTAAAGCTTGAAGTCTATGCTATCGCATGAAACAAGTTTTTTGATCTGTTGATTTTTCTACTTTTTCTAAAATACGCCAAACCTCAACCAATCGTATAGCATTTGGTTTTACATAGCGTTAAACAAAAAACTCACGGATGTAGATTGGCTTGTATTTCAATAGCCAATCATATTGAGCCGACCCACACTGCCGCGGTGGCGGGCTGTATAAATCGTTTAATATAATAAAGATGAAATGTATGTGATACAAGTGCAAACATTAGTCTTACTATTAACCATATAGATTGCACATTGCATCACTACCTTGCTTAAAAAGACTACCAGCTCTGACTAAATCTGCCCTTATCTGGAAAATTTTCATCTTGACAATAGGGTGTCCTTATCATGTAGCTTCATGAAATTCTTATTTACTTTACAACTTATCTTGCAGATCAATATAGACATGGAGTCAGAAGAATTCATCAGATTTGCTGTAACTGATACAGCAATAAAGCTATTCCTAAGAGTGCTGCTTCCAGCAGTGCAAGTCATCATAGAAAAATGGCATGAAGAAACCAGGTTAAAGATTGGCAGATGTCCTCTACAAGGCAAGCAGACCAAGAAAGAATGTGGCCACTGCATTGTCTGGAAGAAATTTATTGAAGATGTTCTCTATTCCCTGGAATCAGATAGTCGTCCTGAATTGCATTGGCATGAAGTCAATTACTGCCGGTTTGACAACCATCCATGTCAGATTGCCAAAGTGTTTGCATTTGGTGCAGCTGCTAATTTACAAGTCACTGACTTTAGTGATTTTGATGCTGCCAGCATGTTAACAATTATGATGTGCTTTAGAGAAATTCACAGAGGAGATGAAAAATGCTACCAACTTTTGAAAAAGGTGAGGACACAAAATAAATACGAGTTACTTGAGATGTGATTTAATAAGGGCTAGAATTTTGGCGCGAGTCCGAGAGTCCACTCGCGCAAACAAAAGCCAAATAATCCAGTTAGATTCTCGTAAACTGTTGAATAATTCACATAAACTGAATAGAAAAAAGTCAAAAGACTCTCGTAAATTCAATCAGGGCGAGTCCAAATTGACTCGCGCAACCCTCCGCGAAATTCTACCCCTGATTTAAGGTGGAAGGTATACATAAGTGATGTTACAAAAAAGCTCAAGTAACCTATAAATGAGAGCCATCATGGTAACTTACTTTAACACTGGACTTGATCTATAGGAAGTTCATTGAACATCAAGTATTTTTATGAATTGTAATATTTATTATAACATTTGGTGGAAAGTTAAGTCCAGTTTGACCAGTCAATCCCAATAGTGCATATATGACCGTCCATCATAAACCAGACGTAAATGCAGCCTCTTGTCATTTTCACTCTTTAAAATATATGCAAAGACCATCCTATAAGAATTTAAATGACACATTATTTCCAGAAGTCAAGTTATGGTCCGTCAAACGTTGTCAGGGAGTAAAATGAGGTAAACATGTTTAAAGATCAGTATTTCCTCAAAAATATACAGATATATTTCATATTTCCGATCATTTTGTTAAAAATGAAACTTTGCTGGTGCTTTGAAATAAGCACAAGGATTGTGAATCTGTCAAAAAAGCAATTTCTGAAAATTACGACCTTGACACATGTTCACCCGTAGTGCAAAATGAAATGTGCTGCATTTACGGCTCCTTTGGAATGGACGACCACATATGCTTTAAATTTAAGGGACATCTCCATAGTGTTAAAGACAGAATATTAGAAAGAATTTTTGATTTTAGATGCAGGAGGAAACCAAAGTGGTACCAAAGTGCTTGGAGAAAGCTGCAAGGATGAGTATGGATCAACAACCAAATTCACATCCAACCTAGGTCCAACTAGGAATCTAACATGGACCATATTGGTGAAAGCTTAGCAAGCATAGGAATGCTGTGCCAACCTGTCCCAAATTACTTTTCGATTCTATTTTCTCCCCCTCCTAAATTTTCTTTTATTTATCCCTCCTTTTCCTGCTGTTCCCTTTTCAACTCACTTATAATCAAAATTGTGTGGGTTTTAAGAAAATATGTACCATAAAGTGAACCATTTTGACAGAAGAATGTTTTTAGCAGTTTTTGGCATTTTACTTACACCAAGATGATGTTTTCATCAATGCCAATTACCTTACCTCTATGTATTTTATTACTCTTCATATCACTCTAGGATAGTATACACTGCGTTTATAAAGCTGAATTCATACTCAAAACGCAATGCGTTGCGTTTCCGATAATTTTCACCGCAAACGGCAACGCAAATGAATTCACACTCAAAACGCAAACGGACTGCGGCAGCCGACAACATGAAAACGCAATGGAAAGTTGAGCTTTCCTCAACTCGGTTTGCGTTGGCGCATTCAGTGTTGCGTTTTGGTATCGATTGATCGGAACTCCTCAAATCTTTTACTGCACATGCTCGGTGCGTTGTGCGTTTGCGTCGAGTCTGAATTCAGCTTAAGTGATACGTCATAATTTATGCAAATCTTTCTTTCCTGAGGATGCTTTGAGCCTCTGTTTCCATTCCAAACAAATATGGTGGGGATTTTTACTACATGTTAACTTTCTACTGTACCGGGTACTTTAAATACTCTAACCAAAGGTTTTCATTATCATGCCAATTTGTTTTGGAAAAGATTCTTACACATTTTTGTGATAGACCAGAAGGTCATCCCTGTCACTATTTTTTGTAGTTTATGAACAAAAAGCAAGTTAAAAGGTGGTGAAAATTGCTCCCTAGATGTTCCTAATCTCAAGGTGTAAACAAGTTGCTTCTTTTGTTTTCAGTACTTGGATTTACCTCTAGAGACATTTCATTTCTGTTCACATAGATCAAAGAAATCCTCAGTACTGCGTTTGATGTGGAAATCAGCCAAGATGAATTACCAAAGATGAAAATGAAGTTGCAGAAACTTTTGAATGACACCGTTCATAGTTTACACAAACAACAAAAAGAACATTTCAGTTCAGAAATGATTGAACAAATTGAAATGGATCTATCCACGGTAGGTATTATGGTCAATGATTCAGTCATGTGAAACGAGGAGGAATACTTTTTCCTCTGAACATAGACTCAGTATAAGGAGAAATAAATGAAACAAACAGGCAAACAGTTTAAATCTTACTACAAAACTATGCTACATTTTAGAAATTAAGTTTCCTGGTTATATTCTTTACTCATATATATAGTCTTAATAATATTATTACAGTATTGTTCTTATTTGAAATTTGTTATTGCTAGATCTTGATCAAAATAGGCATTAGACAATAAAGACATTAGGGAGTTCATACAGGGATTGAAGCATGATGCTTCAGTTTGAACCTCCAATAATTCACATTGTTCATATGAAAAGCGCTTGCCACCAATTGCAAAATTACAAGTCAATTTGATCAGGTGATTGAAACTGTGACAACTCTGTTCAAATTATGTTTGTTGAGTAGCTCAGCTGTTGTGTTTTTAGCTTGTAGCTGTGGCAAACAACCACAAATTTGCAATTTTGAGCTGTTGCAATACAGCTCAACATATTTGCATAATGCCGCAAAAGTTAAATTTATTCCAATTCAAAAAGATGTGGCGGTACGACCATCACACTATTGATATATTCGCTTGTTGAGCTTGCCAGAAAATTTTCAAAGATGTGACAAGGTCAAGTTTGCGCACTTGAAATAATTGTTGATGTTAATGCTGGTTGTGTAACCACCAAGACAGACACTCTGAAAGGAGCTTAAGATTGCAAGATCAGTTGAGAAACTTAGACTATACAACCGCTTCAACATAAGACTAACCTACCAACAGTGAAATCATAGTTTGTAATTTTAATAATAATGAAGAAATACAACATTCATTTTTTACCAGATATTATGTGACTCAGATGTTTCACCATATATGCCAGTGCATGCTGCCTTACAATCGTTTGCTGAATCAGTGAGACCCTGTTTGATGCATATATTCAAAGATTGGCACAGCGAGAAGAAATCACTATTGAAACAGTGTTTATCTCCATCCAAATGTTCTGCATCTTCATCCAATAAAGAAATATGTAGCTCCTGTTCTGCTTGGGTAAAGGCATTAGAAAGTGTCACCAGTGGTTCACTAACATGGAAGAATGTGATTTTTTCAAATCTTTCCACTCACCCAGCTGAAGTTTTGAGAGTTATGGTGCCTGATGCACAACTTCATATACAGTTGAAAGGATCTGAACTTGATCACTTAGATAATAAAAGCACATGGCTCCTGATGCACACATTTGAACCATTCTTTATCAAGGACCCGAAGAGTACTGAAGCTATTAAACATGTAAGTATTGCCCAGTTTTAATGCTGTCAACCAAATAGTACAATTTCAATTAGGGAAAACTTTAAATCTTTTATGTATTATAGTTTGTGGATTTCTTGGTTGTGGTGTGCGTGTCAAGTTTAAGGCTCAGAAAGGTGTAATTCATGATTGTGATGTGATCAAACCCTCGCCTCTTTTTGGTCTAAATAAAAAGAAGAGTGCAACATCAATAGGCCTACATGCTAAAAATCCACTTGATTCATCAGATCATTCGTTTTCAAGTTATGAGCTTTTCAGGCTTAAAAATCTCTATTATATAGGCTAGTGTATTGTAATAACTGTCTGGGCCCCCGACAGTAATTCACTTATAATCATGTAATATTGTTTTATTATACCTTACCATGACTCTGGGAATGAGGTTGTAGGGAGTAGTCAAAACTATGACATGTAAAGTAGCTTTCATGAATATACATGAGGTGTAAATAGCCTATTGCACAGTTTATCATTTTGGGGAGAGCCTCGACCTGGCTTGGGAGATGAATGGGAACTTCCCGTGCAAATGCCAAAAGAATAGTGAAGAATGAAATTCATTAAATGAAAAGATATTGACTGCCTTTGATGAGCATATAATTTTTTGTCAGCAGATTGGTTAAACATCCATTTTTTGGCACCAAAAACTTGAACACTCTCAAGAATGATTTACAATATTTATTTTTCTTCTTTCAGTGGAGACCACATCATGTTCTGCATATACGATAACAAGCTTACACACTGGAGATCGTGTTTGACCAAGAACACTTAGATCCGTATGCATAAAACAGGACTAATTTAAAATGTTGAAAAATAACACATATTGAGAGAAATCTAGAGCCTATAATTTATATGTTCTTGTTTAAGAATTTAAGCTGAAACTTTTACTATTTGATTCATTTGTCTGTCTCAGAACATTGCAATTATTTTAGAACAAAAAATGGTTTAGTCTAGGACTAACTAAGTTAGTCCATGACTAAACCAATTTTTTTTCTTATTAAAAAAAATGCTAATGTTCCAAAACAGAAAAATGGTCAAATAATAGAAAATTCAGCATAGATCTTTAAGCAAGGGCATTTTTTTATCACAGATTCCAAAAAATGTGTTATTTTCAAGGAATCAAATTTCGCTTAGTCCAGGACTAACTTTAGTCTTGTTTTGTGCATATGAACCTCATAGTTGCATGTATTTCACTCGACTTACACACTGCAAATTCTGTCCCACTTAAAAAAATGACAGAAATCTATATATGAGATATGAATAAAAACTATTGCCTCACCAAAATCTATCAGATGAATAGTTCCATATAGACCATATCTATAATTGACATACTCCCGCAGTTGATGGGATAAATCCACAGAATCAGACGGGGAACGGAACTCAGAGCGAGATCAAGTAGTGTATTTATCATACTTGACCTCGTTCTGAGTTCCGATTCCCCGCCCGATTCTGTGGATTTACCCCATCAACGGGGGGAGTATGTCAATTATAAACGGTCACCAAAAAATAAGTTCCCCCATGGATGACCAGACTTTGTCATGTTAGAACTCTCCATGTTGAATGCTTTTCTTTTGCATAAAATATGATTCTGTTTAGAGAAACACTTTTGTACGAAACCCACGTCACCATTTGATGAAAGCTTTTGTCGTTTTCTAACAACACGCATTTGTTTTAAAATCATTTTTTCAAAACTGGCGAAAAAAGTTGCACTTGCGGATTTTGTGAAATCCCAACATGCTTCCACATTTATTTATCTTGATTTTTTTTGTATAAAAATGAACAAATTTGACGGATTTATTTGAAATTTGGACCATTATTACATTTTTATACACCAGAAAAAACTTTGTTAACGAGTCATTGATCAAAATCTATATTTTCAACATGAATACAAAAGTTTAAACACAGGTTAACATTGCAGTGATATCGCGTAATATTGTTACGTTCTGCGATCTGTTACCCTTGGTCGTTAAAGTTCCATGCCCTGGTAAAACTGTCCAGTAAGAGGTCTGCTAATGCAGTCTCATTGTGAAAATCATGTTTGTTTGCTCCTGAGTTTTGCATGATCATCTGAAGGTTTAGAGTATCCATGGTTTTATTCCACAGATTCTCTCTCACTTTCTCTCACATTAACACCCACTTTCAAGCAATGCTGTTACCATGACAGAAGCCTGACTGAATCGAGTGTCACATTATCATGCATGATATTGAAACCATGCCAAAATGTAAACTTTGGCAGTATAGTCATGTTATTGCAATAAATGCCAAAGTAAACTTGTTTTTTTATTGCCACAAGAAGGCTACTAGAAGTTAAATGCAATTTTTTTTTGGCTGTTTTAAAAGAATGATTTGGAAACAAATGGGTCTTACTCAGAAGCGACATTACCTTTCATCAAATGGTAGGGTGTGTTGTATAGAGAATTGCTTCCCTAAATGAAAACTTGTTTTATGCAGGAGAAATACAGCCAACATGGCGACTTCTGTCTTGACAAAGTCTGGTCATCCAAGGGGGGAATTTAATTTTTGGTAACCGTATAGATATGGTCTATAGTATAAAGAGAAACATGCATGGCCTAGGGCTAATAATTTTGACTCTTAATCATTGTTCATCTGCTGAGCAGACTCAGTCCCACAATTCTCAATGCCCATAAAATGGCTAAGTTGTGTCCTTGCGCAAGACATAAACTCTCATGCAGTCCTCTCGACCCTTAACCCTAACCGTGCTAGAGCTCACTAAAGCTCACTGTCAAAAATCACCAAAATGTGCCTAAGTCCGAATATGCCATATAGATGCAGGTTACCGTACATATGGGGATCAAATCGTTGCCATGGTAGCAGCCCCGTAATGGTCTGGTGATGGTGTGCCTTGCTTTAGGTGCCAGAAGTCATGGGTTTGAATCACAGTGAAAACATGCGTTTTTTCTCCTATGACGTAGTTGGGCTAGAAAACAGAGCACCTCCCAATTCAGGGTTATGGTTAATGCATGTGTCTTAAGTGGTATTCTAAATTCTGAGAAGGTAACTGGGTTGCAGTGGGTTTGACAATTCCCTCTATGCAGCTTGATATCACAATGTTAGTGGAACCTGGCTCCATTGCTGGACACTAGGACTTACCTGCTCATCACGTAAGGCCTGAATCCACTTTTTGTTGACATTAGGTTATTAATAGAATCAAATAAAAGATGTAAAATCAACAGTTTAATGTCTCAAATGTATCCTGTTCCATGGTTAAGACCTTTGTTATTTCTAGAAATTTACTTGAAAAATTATATCAATTTCTTACAGAAAATGACATAAACATCTTGTTTTTTTGTTTCAGATTTGAGTTAACATGGTTCCTTCTTTTCTTTCTCTTTTTCACAGATTGTAGAACATTTCCAAAACTGGTTTCACATGAAACTTTCAGAGACTACCTACATTTCAGAGGTTACAATTAACGAATTCTTCAAACATGTTTGTACTTTGAATGATGCATTGAATAGACTGTACCCAAAGCTTTTCACAAATAAGATGAGGGATGATTTTGTTGCACAGATAAAAGAGGTGAGCTTTGTTGATTTGTTTGATGACCCATTATCCTTGTTAGTTACATATAAATCATGCCATTACCTCCCAAGTTAGAACCTACGTGCAGTGTTCACTCTAAGGTTTTGGGGATTGTGCCGATTCAATCAATTTTGACAAAATTGCATAGGTGCTTGTGCCACAATCACTAACTGAGGCTGAAAATGGGCTAAGTAAGCAAGAAAAATCATGTTTCTGACACATTTTTAGAAACCTGTTGGGCCAATTTTCAAAGCTCCAGCACTAATGGTGCACCATTCAACCTTAGCAGGAACGCTGCCTACACCCATACACCCACCACTATCTGTTTTGGTTACATATAGGAAGAGCAATTTCACTTCCTAAAATTTTATCTAAAATTGTCCAGTATTTATAAAAATGTAATAAATTTATTATTAAAATTATACAGGTACGCCCTCTGAAGATAAAAGGATATGAAATTGCCAGGGATAATCTTAAATTGGATGGGGATAGCATGATGTACATTGGAGGATTCAGATATACAGCAATCTATACAACACCTGACGAACTTCAAACCAAAGTTACTGTCCAACGATTGGATGCCGTTGATGAAGAGAGAATACGGCTGATGATATCATTGAAACATAAAAATATCATCAGCGTTATAGGAATATGTAATGAGAAGATAAATCAGACAACGAATATATACCTTGTCACCGAATTTGCTAAAAACGGTGATTTGAGAAATTATCTTGATAAGATGGGGATTCCTCCACCAGATCTGGTGAAGAAATGGTGCACTGAAGCATGCGAAGCAGTCCGTTACTTGCATTGCGATATGAAATGTATTCATAAAGAAATACAATCCACCCATTTTCTTATCATGGAGAATGACACGATAAAGTTAAGCAATTTGCAGTCGGTAAAGGATTGGGAGAAAACGAAGAGCACAACCAAACGTGGGTCAAATTCTTGCCTGTGGATGGCTCCAGAAGTCATCAACAAGCAATTCAGATCAATGAAGTCTGACATCTGGGCAATAGCTGTTGTCATATGGGAGATCGTATCTGGCAAAGTACCTTTTGAACACATCAAAGCTCATTATCTTCAAATGGATGCTGCAGTTGGTGGATACAAACATCCTATACCAGACAATTGTCCCAAATTAGAGAGGTTACTGTTGTCATGTTGGGAGTATGAATACGAGAAAAGACCATCCATCAATGAGGTCATTGAGGATATTGAACCAGGTATGTAGGGAAGAGGAAATCATTTCTTTTATTTAAGTCAAAGTTCAAGAACTTCATTATTATTGTTTGTGGCAGTAATTTATGAATGCGCGCTCAAAGCTGTGAGCATAGACGGGAACCATTACCACCTTGAAAATGTATGCTTGCGTGGAATATTGCTGCATGAATGCTACTGTTTACGATTTCATGAATGAAATCCACAAACAATAGATAACTAGCAGAATAAGGAAATGAATTTGTTGCTCAGAAACAAGTGTTAGGAATTAATCGCAAAGTATAATTGAAAAAAAACCTATACAATTGTGTCTGTGTTTGCTATACTTTTTTTGTATTTGCTATATTAAAAATTAGACACACTGCCATTGCTGTTATAAACATTGTAGATACAAGTCAGTAAGTGTAATTCAAATATATATTCAACATATGACAAACAAATATGACATTTGAATGCAGAAATATTTCAATGAAACTAAGTGATGTAAATTTATATTTGGCTATTCTATTAATCTATTGATGTCAAGTCATTCTCATGTAAATATTATTTATATTTAAAGTTATTTTCTATCACATCTCTCAAACTCGCCCAAAGTAACTGTGTTTCTAATATGATTAAGTTTTTTTCATTTCTTTCATCAAACAGCAATACTTGAAATGTTCGAAAATCTTCAGAGTCAGCAAACGGAACTCAAATTCTCAGACAAAGATACTGCTCAACTTAAACCACAAAAGCAAACTGCTAAAGTTGATTCAAATCAGCCAAAACAAAGGTAAGATGATGTTTCTTACTAACCTAACTACTCCCCTTGAATACTAATTAAAATCTCTACTATATGCTAAGCCTGGGGCCACTCAACTTCTGAGTTATGTGCCACCAAAAAGACCTCACTTTTTATCACTTGCTCTCATTGAAAGAACCCCTATTTTTAACAACTGTCACTCAATGACCCCTATTTTGTTAATCCTTGTTACTAAAAGAACCTGACACACATTTGTCATTCAAAGACCAACCATTTTCTTAATTTTTTGCCATTTTGACACAAAAAGACCCTACTATTTAATGAATTTAACCCTAAGACCACCCATTTTTCTGTGCTCTGTTACTGAAGAACCCACTTTCACAATTTAAAAACTAGATTGAAATAACAATACATTACAGAAATTTAAGTTAAAGCATATGTTGTATCGTAATTATAAGAATAAATTCACTGAAAAGATAATAACATGAATTAGATTGGTCCAAACTATTCATACGCTGGCTGAATAGCATTTATTTGAATTTTCTTAAAAACCACTGAATTGTAATTTCTTAAAAATGTTCTTCTTTTCTTTTTGTTTTTCAAGAGCCTTTGAAGACGTTACTCTGAATGTGCAATTCACGAAAACAGAAGAATCAGTTTTGACTATAGTAAAGGCAATACTTGCTATTTCTAATTCTTGTATGAAGGGAACGATTCATGTACTAAAAGAGAATGAAGTTGGTCATAGAAATTTTGAAGAAGAATTACATGAAATGATGGTGCAAAGAAGTCAGGAAAGGAGGTACAAAATCAATGACGAAGGTGAAAAGCTATGCATATCAGTTGAGCAGGTGAAACAGGAACAGCTTCTTGCCATATCGGGTGCATTTATACATGAAGAAGGCAATATGACCCAGCTGTTTCACCCTGAGGAGCTGCTACAAATTTCCAAAAGAAGTCGAAAAGCTTCAATGAAGTTACCACCTCTTCCAGAGGATATTGCTTTCAGAGAAAGTTATCCAGAGAGAGGTCTTGAAAATGACATGATTATCTTCATAGATACTCAAGATGATGAATTCTCAATGACCTTTCATGAAAGGACTGTTGGGAGATATGCATCAGCATTTGCAAATACCTATGGAGGTTATGTCTTGTTTGGCGTGGATGACAATGGCATTGTTAACGGTGTGCCAAATACAAGTAACAAGCAAGAAATAACAAGAACAGTTGACAATATGATGCGCAACATGTACTGGTTCAACATACACAAGGGATTTATCATGGCAGAGGAAAACAAACATTGGAAAATCAGATTCATAGATGTTGTAGGAACACCTCAAGGAGACCGACGTCGTATCATAGTTTTGACGGTTGAGCAGTTACAAGATGGTCATGTCTACTGTCAAAAACCTCAGTGCCCCATCCTAGATGCGTCAAGTACAGACGGCTATCGGATCATGAGTCTTTTAGAATGGGGTTCTCATCTGCAAGAAATTCATAGCGAGATGGAAGAAGAATCCAAACCACATGCAACTTATGAGACAGAAGAATTGCATCACAGTATGCAATGCACAGGTTTGTACAGGATGGCATCCTCACCAGGATAGAATTTTTTACCATTTCCCTTAACGATCATTCAGTCAATGATTTTGGAGAAAGTTGCAAATGATTAGTGCTGTAGTGAAGTGATGAGAGCTGGTCCACCCTGCACACAGTGGCCCTGGGTAAAATAAATGCAGTGAGGCCACTCTACCTCAATTCAGTGTGGCCACTCTACCTCCACTACATAGTATTTTGACAGATAATAACATCCAAACATGACTTATAGCTCATGAAATTAAAGGAAGTTGAAACTAACAAACACAAGCACACTGTAAGATAGTCCACATAACCCAGTCGGTGGTTCACTATAGCTTAGAAAAAAACAGGAGTGAAGATATCGGCCCTTGCCAAAGAATATATCTAAGCAGTGTTCCTTACCGTGCTATCAGGTGTGCACTATCCTTGGCTTAAACTGAGAGAAACCTGAGACCCAGTACAGTTCAAACATGATGGTGGTAAATAGCAAAGGTGGTAAATGATAATGCTTGGTCAAGAACTTGGCCTTCATTACACCACACAGCACCCACACAGTTTTGAAAAATACTGAATGAGGGAAAGTCGTCCTTTGTAGAGTAAGTTATAGCCCATGGGGATAGACATAAGGTTCAAAATTAAAGGTCTTATATAAGTGAATCTTCATGGTTCACAGTAGAATAATTTCACCTATAGTGAAGGTATCAGTTAAGCGTCATCCACTTGAAATACTTATAGACAGAAGCTTGAGTTAAAAAGTGACAAGAGTTGCTAATCTCATACTAGCTCGACCGCTCATCAAAGAACACACTTTGTTTGAACTTGTGAACGCATACTCAAAATCGCGAGCGAAGACATGGACTGTCACAACCTTGAAAATGTACAGTCATGTCAGAGACTACTACATTTATGAGTCTACAAATTTCATTCACAAACAATAAGTGGGGTATGCACTGTGCATGATGAGAACTGAAAACTATTTGAGGCTCGTAATTGTTCAGGCACCAAATGTGGTAGTGATACCTGTCAGCCAAGCATGGGCGATCTGTGCATTTAGTACTCCGCCAGCAACTCAATATCAAAAAGGAAAAATGACATTATGTATCTATAGCTTGAAATATGTAAACACGTACACCAAAAAGGTGCAGTTTATATTACTGAAGAAGGGTCTTGGATTCAGTTGGTGATTATTTCTCCTTAAATGACCTATTGCTATGATATGCTTGGCCCAACTCCATCTCTTCGTGCGGTAGTTTTGAATTTGAGAATTGAATTATCAACAGAGCAACTAACTTTGAATGATAAAAATATGTTCACGGTGTAATCCCTGGAAAAATTGAGTACAGTTTAAACATCATTTGGAACATCATTCTGGTACAATTTTTGAATAATTCTAGTGCAAATATTTGTACTAGAATGCTTTTCCAAATGTGCACCTTAGGAAAATTGTACTAGAATTTTACTTTATTTTTACCAGGAATAGAAAAATAGGTACAATATAATGAATTATGGGCAAATAGTGTTAATATGATCATTCCCTCAGTGTCAAATGACTAAGTAGTGCCTCTCCCTCCATCGGGAGGCAACAGTGATGTATTTTGCACTACTTCCTCTCAAAAATATTGCCCTTGTATACTGTCAGTAACTATCCACAAAATAATCATGCTCATCAAAGTTTGACAAAGAACCAGTAATAATCTTGGTTTGGTTGGAGAGTGTTGGCTACACAATAGTTTCAAAAGTTATATTCTTTGGCTTTGCTTGACATTGTCAACCTCTTATTACATCTGAATGGCATTCAAAATATCAGTGAAAATCTTTTGGTTAGTATCTATTTACTTATCCTTATTGATACGTCATTGCATGATACAAACTGCTAAATGATTTTTGGCCAATTTATATAAAATTAATGGAGTTGGACAACCGATAGTGCAATCAAGCATTTATAACATGCCTGACCAGTGATTTTTTAAACATACTCTTGGCCTAAATGTCATTTGCCATTTGAGAAAAGACACCCACTTTATGTAATTTTGCATGTGATATGTTTTGGCAAATAATATTTTATTGACCAAGAGAAGGTGTAATGAGACAGTAGGAGCTAAAACAGTCCTTTGTCTTGGAAAAATGCAATTTTTGTAATTCTCAAACTTGAACTAGTTGTAAAAACCACCATTTTTATTTTTATGAACCTTTTTCTAGTTTTCAGATCATGTATGCTTATACAGTGCCCTTACCCCTCATACCCTGGCTTTGTGTTTGTATAATCTATACATTCTAGTTATTCTATTCTGTAGATGATATTGATAGATTGGAAACAGACGCCGAAATCTTTGGAACATTTCTTCAATCTGCATCGCAAGTGGGGGGTTTTCTACCATCATCATTGTTATCTCAAAGGATAAGAGACTCAGCAGACTCAGCATTTTCCCAATCACCTGAGAGGCCACAAGACTTGGTATCTTCCCAAATTCCTGACAGGCCACCGACATCTGATGTCAGTCCTTTCCAGAGACTAGCAACAAGACATCAAGAGAGAAATTCCTACACTGTTCTACCAGAAAGACAGTCAACCTATTATGTGCAAAGAAGACAATATAATCGTGCAGTAGAAAGATACAGGAAAGAAAAGTACACTGAAGTGAAAGTACCTCCAAAAGATATACAGCTGAGTTTCACTAACCCACCATCTTCAGACGGATTGACTTTTTTACCTGCCCAATCATCAGGAGCTGTACCCAAGAACTCCGGGATCAAGGGTAAAGGAGAACATGGCGGGAGCTCACAAGTTGCCATATGGGTAAGCATGCATCAAATACTTATGACATACTTACAGGCAAGAGGCTAATAACGTGGTTTTGACACCAACCTTTATAAACCCTTAAGTATGCAGCAAGCAGCTGATTAGTGCACATAAACCAGTATGACTATTATATGGGGAAGTATATTAGTCCATATTTTTTTGATTATAACCACATACCCAATCTTGCTGAATTCAAATGAACTTATGTTAAATGTTTGTCCATGTGGTAGCAAAATAATTAATCAAAAATAATACCAAAATCATTAACGATTCATGTACAAAAATGTTAATACGCAGTGATTTGGCCTTAAATCAATCCTAATCAATCATTGCTATGCTAGTCTCTTACAAAGTGCAGAACCACCAGTTCACAGTATTGTAGAATACTAGGGATATGGATCTCATTTATAACAGAGTCTGATAGCTTGCTGCATTTTTTAAAGGTTTATAGAGTTTAACTGGACGCAAGGGCCCGTATTCCAGAAAGGTGTTTTAGGTAAACCACAGTTTTAATTCTCGTCAACAGCACGGCTCATTGAACTGTTCTGATTGAGAGTTGCAACAGAGCGTATCATTTCTGGACAGTTGATGTTCAGTTAAACCGTGGTTTAGCTAAACACCTTTCTGGAATACGGGCCAAGTTCTTTAGTGTTTTCAATAGCATCTACTGCATGCTACAATCGTCTTGTCTATAGGTGTGTCATCAGCATTATTTTAT
>JXSR01S028560.1:19631-36545 GCA_000969725.1 Ophiothrix spiculata
AGATATAGAATTTTAAAGCCGAAAACGTTAAATATCGCAGCTTGAAAAAACAATAAAATACATAAGAAATAAAACAATCAATTTTGCTTGCGAAGTTACATTTTCAACCATAACTTTTGAACGGAAGCTCCGATTGTTGTCAAACAAAAAGCAAAAGAAAGGTAATTTTGTCCTGTATCTGAATTTGCAATTTTCATTTTTAGGCCTTTCAAAGGCATATTCCCCCTTAAACATATTTTGTGTTAACGAGGTTCCATTGTATATGGAGATGTAAATTATTCCATATTTTTTTAATTATAACCACGTACCCAATCTTGCTAAATTCCAATCAAGTTATGTTAAATGATTGTCCATGCGGTAGTAACTATCAAAAATTATACCAAAATCATGAACGAATCGTGTACAAAAATGTTAATACGCAGTGATTTGGCCTTAATCAATCCTAATCAATCATTGCTATGCTAGTCTCTTACAAAGTGCAAAACCGCCAGTTCACAGTATTGTAGAATACTAGGGATATGGATCTCATTTATAACAGAGTCTGATTGCTTGCTTGCTGCATTTTTTAAAGGTTTATAGAGTTTAACTGGACGCAAGGGCCCGTATTCCAGAAAGGTGTTTAGGTAAACCACGGTTTTAATTCTCGTCAACAGCAGGGCTCATTGAACTGTTCTGATTATTGTTGCAACAGAGCGTATCATTTCTGGACAGTTGATGTTCAGTTAAACCGTGGTTTAGCTAAACACCTTTCTGGAATACAGGCCAAGTTCTTTAGTGTTTTCAATAGCATCTACTGCATGCTACAATCGTCTTGTCTATAGGTGTGTCATCAGCATTATTTTATGTACACTCACATCTCTTATATATTTTTTTCAATCGTGTAATTTGTTCAAATCATTTCTAGTTTATTATTTCTTAACCTAATACATGTTTGTTTGGATCAAACAGGCAGTTTTAGTACAAGTACAATTGGAATATTTTCAGTCATCCAGTTAAGTTCAAATAATAAGAAAATATTAAATCTTAAAATGGACTCACAAGATATTTGAACAATGTTATGATCCAGTTGCTGGTGGTCTGGTCATGTGACTCAGCAATAACAATTTTAAAAAGACCTCATAGTTATTGATAGAAAAGAGCAATATTTAGAGATAGAGAGAGAGATGTTGAAAGATTTATTGTGTATGAGAGGGGCTGTATGTTCTAAATAAGATGCCCATATATTTATCTTGGCATATATTAACTGATTATTTTATTTTGCATGCCCATCCTCTAGGTACAGAAATATGCTGCACCAGTATACATCATAGCATTCTTGATAACAGAGGATGCAGGTCCTTTGTCACTCCATCCCAATAGGCTGGATGGGCCCAACTGCCGTGATGGTGTTTATAGTCAATGTTTTGACCTACGCAGTTGTGGTCAGCAAGTCAGGTTTGATTATTCAGTATATTTTATACACAAGTTTACGTGCACGTTTTGACGTTTTAAGTATTTTCGATTCGGGTAGTATTGTGACAGTGTTTATAGTCAATGCTTTGACCTACGTAGTATTGGTCAGCAAGCCAGGTCTGATAATAAATATATTTACTGTAATTATTTACATGTCTGTTTTAACACTTTTGAATATTTTCGATTCGGGTGCATGTTGTACTTTATGGTGATGGAGTTCCAAATTTCCTTGATTGTTGGACATTTATGCTTTCATTCGTATTGTATTGTCTCCATCTTCATCACCCTTCATTGTCTTGTTAGTGGGACAGCTTGCTAATCCAACGGCATGCAAGTGCGACATCTCGTTAGTCCAAATTGTGATTTAGGCTTACCAGTCTGGATTTGACTTGATAGCCCTTAAAAAACAGCTTGTTATTCCAAATTTTGAAAACACCTCATTTGTCTGAAGTTTTAAACCAGCCGGTAGTCTGAATTTAAAAAGGATCTTGCTAGTCCAAAAAACATATTCAATTCATTAATTTCTAGATATATATTATATATATTCATTCCAATTCCCTTTAGATGATGTTATTAATGATGAATTTGTTTATTTATTTATGTACTTATTTAGTTTTTATTGTTTTGATGATTTATTCTCAAGCTTTCTCAAATTATGGCCACAATTGCCTTATGAAGTCTGTACAAACAATTGAATACGCCAGAATAAGAACATTCCAACTCCAATAGATCCCTTTTGTTAATTATATTTATAAAATATAAATGCATACAAATTTCTGAAAATGCTTTCACATCACTAAAATAGCATTTCCATGTCAGTATCCTAATCATAGTGTCAAATTTGACCTTGTAGTTGACTTTTTAGACATTGTTAGACAATTGTTATAGTACATAGTAGTGATTTGAAAGCATTTTCAGAGATTTATATGCATTTATATTTTACATGACTTAGCAGAAGGGAGCTATTGGAGTTGAGATGTTCTTACTCTGGGGTATTCAATTACTAATTCGTGTATGGTGTACTTACATAATTTTAAGACCATTTTTATGAACTTTTTATGGTCTTTTTGTTTGTCTGTTTTATAGTTTCATTTTAGTATTTATTTGTTCAAAAATTAATTGTTTTATTTTTTCGCTTGTTTGTTTATCTATTCTTTTGTTCTTTTATTTGCGTGCCCATTCATTTGTTTATTTATTCCTTTGCTTGTATGTTGTTTCTTTATTCCTTTGTGTACTGTTTGTTTATTCATTTGTTTATTTATTAATTTATTTATTTATCTGTTTGTTCTTTCATCTATGCCTTGCTGGTTTGTTTGTTTCATCCACAAATTTGAACTTAGGGAGATGTTCTAAAAATTTGGACTAGCTAGCTGTTTTAAAAATTCAGACCCCCCTTTTGGAAAAATGCAATGGGAAAGAAATTGGAGACAATACGTACCATATATGTTTTAATCTTGCTGAAGATATTGTGTTTGTTTTAGTTTTGCAATGTCAAACATATTTCTTTAGTTTCTGCATAAAATGTCCAGCAATGTGTCAATACTTGAAAAAAATTGTAGTGACATTTTTCAAATGCTATGAATTCTTTGACAGGTTACCAGACCTACGAATCCATCAAGTAGAAAGAAAGAACATCAGAGATGAGTTGGATCGCCGTAAAGATGTTATCAAGAACTTGTGCCCATGTAAGGTTTCTTTTCTAGATTTGGCATTAAATTATGCACGATATATTATATCTTAAATCAGATAGTTACATTAAAAATAGGGGTGTGATTAATCAGGATTTTTCCTGTTCTTTTGATTTTTTTATTCAAAATTTCCACAATTTTGTTTATTTTCAACACAATTTGGGATTTAGCCCAATTTTACTCTGTTTTCAGGATTTTTAACAAAAGCCAAGATTTTTTCACAAAAACTCCCACCCCCATTAAAAAAGATGGGATCTGGGTAGGATTTGAGTGTGCGTCTGCCTTTTTTAGGCCTGAACGTTTTTCACAGAATTTTGTATAGCAGTCGATGGATTTTCATACATATGAAATTGTCCAATTTGCTTAAATTGGTTGTATGGGTATATTAAGGATTTTTTTTTTTGAGTACAGTTGGATGTTCTGTCTTAAATATGGTGTGTTCAGAGTCCACTGATTTCATCACTATTTGTCAGTCAAACCCTGAAAATTGACTTGTATTTGAGTGTGTGTCTGGTTTTTTTAGGCCTGAACATTTTTCACATTATTTGGTATAGCAGTCAATGGATTTTCATACATATGAAATTGTCAAATTTGCTTAAATTGGGTGTATGGGTAAATTTAGGATTTTTTTTTTGAGTACAGTTGGATGTTCTGTCTGAATTACGGTGCGTTCAGAGTCCACTGATTTTATCACATCTCTCTATATCTAGTCTTTTGATATTTTAAAGCACACTTCTCAAAGCCCTTGTAAAGACTGTGTGTCTATTGAGGGATGTTGCAGTGATGAAATCGATGGACACTGAACGCACCATCAGTGTATGGTGGAGGGGGTGGGGATAATTGAGCCAAAGCCAAAATATAGGCAGAGAGATGGTAAGTTTTCAAATTTCCAGAGGCACATTAACTTTTTTGGAGATCTCTATACAGTTAATTATGATCCAGTTCTAAACAAATGATTTCTAATTCTTTCTCCTGCAGATACCAAGGTCCTTACCATAAGAGCTGAAATGTATGACCTGACTAGAGTTAAGCTATGTGTGGTAGGATACATACAGGATCAAGACAGCAAACGCTTTGTGGTTCCACTGTTGCCGATTACTTCTACAACCCTGTATGATAGAGGTATGTTGAATATAAATCCTGAATATCAAGGCCAATATAAACGATGATGATATAAGTCAGAAAGTTTTTGTCACTTCATTTGAGTTACATAAGGACTACAGAGCCGTCTTCCATATCATGAATGAACATTACAAATGAATTTTGCAGCAGTAATTACTAGGCAGTTACTTTTTAGTAATCTAAAAATATTGACTTGAGGGAAAGATATAAAATGTAATTGTTAAGTAAAGAAATGATGCATTCAATGTTAAATATTTTATGACTAAATTATTCATGATACTGCTCGTTCTTTCACCATAAAGTACTTGACACGGGGAGATGATGATATGTCTTTAGGATACACCAGTGTGTTGCAATAAACCTCTATAGCTTGAAGCCCATTTCTTCAGTAGACGATATATGCTAAATGAAGCATCTACAAGTATTAGATGATATGCTACATAAAAACAAAAGAGAAAAAGTTTTTGTGGCTGCTTGTGGACCTTACTGGAGTCATTTGTGATCACAAATTACATTTTGCTTGACAGGATATAGCATGAAGAAAGATCCACGCATCTTGCAGATGACAGAAACCAAAGGTCCTGTGGTGGGAGGACAAAATATCAAGTTGGTGGTCAAAATTCAACAAGGTATAGAGATTTCTGTTGCTGTTGTCTAAAATTTAATAAACATATTCTGTTAAAGGTTGCCTTTAGACTACTATTCATCATCAAAAAGGGAGTATATATATACAATTCAACAACTCACTGTATCTCCTTATACGGGAGCGTACTGTTGTTGATTCGTGATGAATCCACAGTTGATATTCAGGTTAGCGCATCACGTACTGTACAGAGTTTAAGGAAGTGCGTTTATGCAGTACACATAAGTCGACGCACTCTTCTTTGCGTGTCGGGAACTTTACTTACATGTAAAGCCGACGCTTGGGACCAATTGAAAATTGAAAACGGCAAAGCAACAAATATTCACAAACTAGATAGCAATTTGCTTCAGATTCTGTTAGATATTTTTTATGCAGATGAGTAAGATTTTCGTTGTTGAAAGGTATTCAAACACGCTACAGAGTTGTTCATCGCAAATCAACAACTCTCCGATGCTTTGGCGTATTTTTATCATGCTCTGGTGGCTAAAGCCACCCTCGGGCGATAAAAATGTGTCGATGCATGGATGCATCGTTGTTGATTTGGGATGCACAAGTCTGTAGCATGTTTGAATACCTAAATGTTAAGGCATAGGTATTCAAATAGTTGCTGGTACCCTGAGTTTCATCCCATATTATTTGGTAGATAATCATCAGGTATCATCAGGTAGTAATGTCTTTTGACCACTAAGTGCCTTGCTAAAATGGGAAATGTCATAATCTGCCTGGCAATAATATTTCTAGGAAAATGTCATGAATGCTTTACTCTAATATAAAATGGAATGTAATTTTCCTATATTTGTTGCAGCATTTCAGTTCTAATGCATATATACAAGAGATGGTGACAACAATTCACATTAATCATTATTGTTTTTGTATTTTGTTTTGTTGTCATTTGTTATGTTGTTGTTGGTTTTACAACACATTGCTCTACCCGAACATTTGATACGACTTTGTATTGGATGATTGTAACTATCTCATAAGGTGATAGAAACAATTAAGCTTTGAAAATCAAAAATATATGTTCTGTCACTTGTTCTACCGTAATGCTCTAATCTGGAACAGGCCTAATGTAGAACTACTTATGCTGTCATGCAACATTTTGTGTGTGTAACATTCTGTTACTCTTATTGTTGTTTGATTACAGTTGACTTTGATGTGCTGTTCACACAGAATATAACTGATCCACCAAGTTCATGGCAAGTCATTGCTACTGTGACTGAAACTACCAAACAAAAATCCACAGTAAGTTAAATTTATAGAGTGACATAAATGGTGTATGTCAAATAAAATAACATACACCAGCATTCAATTTATTGGGTCGCACAGGGTTCCCAGCCTACCGGGAAAATCAGAGAAGATAAATTTACTTTTTCCATTCAGGGAAAAATTGGGGAATTTGATAAAAAATGCCTTAAATTGGGGAAAAGCAAGAAATTTCGTTCGAATGTTGTCATTTTGCTTGGTGTGTCAGGTCTTCGTAAATATAGGTTCACATTTGTGGTCATAGGATTTGAAAAGAAACCTGTTTTTGCATTTTTTCATAAAAAATTATCATAGAATTTTTAAATTTCATCAGGGAAAGGTCAGGGAGGGAACTTTGTTTTTGTAGAATGCTGGGAACCCCGTTTCAAAATGTCCACTTAAAGCATACTATAAGGTGTTTAAAATGAAGCACCCCCATACTTGCCAACTGTCCCTCTTTTGGAGGGACATCCCTCTTTTGACCTAAACTAAATGCTGTAAAACGCTGTGATTTTAGTAGGTGTCCCTCTTTTTGCAAATATCTCCACATAGTAATGTATAGGAAATTCAGAAATGTCCCTCTTTTTAAACATTTTCTCTCATTTGTCCCTCTTTCTGAAATTAGAATGTTGGCAAGTATGCACCCCTTTCACCCTTGACTTTTGATTTTATTAGCTTATTGGGTTTGTTTTGGGTAGATATTAATACCCTCCAAACAATTTGGGTTAAATATGCTTACTTTTTTCTGTTATGGTCATTTGTTAAATTAAATTTGGGATCCCAAATTTAATTCTATGTGTATTAGTATAGGAAAGCACACATGTGCTTTTTATCCATTTTTATGTGGTATAACGAATTTTTGACAAAATATACTTGAAAATGGTTTTAGATAGTAACATTCCTTCATTTTAGGCTGTTTTTACTCAAAATTATATCTGATCAAAATCTTATAGTATTGCTTTAAAGATTTGCCATACTTCTTTTATTGAAGCAATGTTACCTAATTGCACCAACAAGTTTTACACATCTGGGGCACCCATTTCTGAAACTGGAAAAGAGACTTTCTTTGATAAGTCAGATTTAGTTGAAAGGCTTGTATACACAAGTGAATCAGTAAAATGTCATGAACTTGAAATACATACAAATATGAATTCTCCATATATTGTTATTTTTTCTTTATATAATATTTTTACTTTTTCACTTCCACTGGAAGAGAAACAGTCAAGGCAGTTCAAAGAACAAACAATTTGCAGGAATTTGACCTTGCAGCTGCTAGCGTGTAATCTGTATTCAATATTGAATTGGTAATATAACTCCCCAGTAACTGGTTCAAGCATTTCCAATCCCAAACACTGTTATCAGTGTAAAGCTTTTGTGTGATGATCATTTTAGTAGCAGTTTAATGCTAAAAAGTGTGAACTACTTGCTATGGTAATAATTGTAAAAACATTTAAAAACCAAATAATTGGAAAATATGATTAATTGTGTCTTCCAGCTCCGAGCAGCCGTAAAGTTGGAAAACTTAATGGCGCTACAGGTGAAAATACATGTGAAGGTCGTAATTTGGTGAAATTGATTTTTTGCACAATATTTATGCATTTCTAGAAAGCACCTGCAAAGTTTTATTTTAAATAAACTAACTGTTTTAAGTATGACAACATCAACATCTTAGAAAGACAATCAACAGTAAAGCGTAGTTTACTGGTTTTGAATGCATTTATGTCAGTTTCAACTCTTACTCCTTGACCAACTTTGGGACCATAATTTGACTTGTGGATATAGGGTAAAGATCACCGAGGTGTCATTTGACTTTCCGGGTAGTGTGAGATAGACAGTTACAATTAGTGTTAAAACTCTTTTCCATTATTATTTCTCATACTATTTGAGAGCTGGTCTCATATTGGCATATGTCACACTATTTGTCTCTTTACATACTTTATCACACATTCAGTGCAAAAAAAGTTTCTAATAATTCTATTTTTCTTGTTCTAGTATCTTGTTACCATTAGCACTCCAGCCTATTACAAGAAAGACATCACAGTGTCTGCATCTGTTAAAGTACAAGTGAGATGTGCTGGATTGTACAGCAATGCAATGACATATACCTATATGGCTCACAAAGATGGTAAGTGTTATGTTGACTTTTTTGCTTGAATTTCAAAATGTGAAACCTAATCAGGAGTTCCTGACTGTTTCATTATTTTCAGGTTGGTTTAGAGAACATGCTAGGATGAGCCCGGGTCAGATTAAAATCGTTTTTGAATGGAGGAATTTATGAAATTTAGCTTATGCAAGTGTTTAAATTATCTTTAAAGTTTTCAAATTAATGTAGAACAATGAATTTGGATTAGTTTTTCATTCATGTATTCAATTTTCAAGTTGCAGTAGCAGTTTTGGTTGTTAGTTGATACAAGTCTCAGGGAACATCTAGTATCTACTATTTATATGATGGATTGTTTGTTTGACAGATTCTACCGAGGTCTGGAAGAAGGTGAAAGTCAGAAAGCCGATATTTGAGACACACTTCATGGACATTGGCGCTGTTTGCCCATATGGTGAGTCCAATAGAGTCAAATATAAAGCCGATTGCTTACTCAAACCAAAATGTATTTTGTAATCGCCTTTATTTGTATTGCTTCATTGATGAATATACTAATTTTCAAGTTGTGTGCAGTTTTGAGCTTGATGACTATGTATTAAACTTTAAAGTGTAAAACTTTCAAATCAGATCATATAAAGTGTCACAAAAAGTGAATCAAAATAACAACTGATAGAACTGAAGAAATTATTATTGATTTGTACAAAATTTGGCAAGAATTTGGCAATTCCATTGACTCATCATGTAAAACAAATGCTGGGAGTTCATGATTAATAACATATTTATGTAGATAATATTCTTTTCATTGGTTTACACGTTTAAATGCCAGTGATGTAGCAAAATTTAGAATCATTTTAAAATCACAACAAAGTCCCTGGGACTAATTCACTCAGTTCTAAGCTTAAAACATCACTATTTTCAGGACCAATTTCAGATTTATGATCTACTTTATGATAGAAAGATACACTTTTATATTCACAAATGTTTGAGCTTGATGTATTAGTGTATGATACTCAAAATGACATGAGCTGATAAATCAGGGACAAACTATTGATTATTTCATGAATTAACTATTTACTTTCTTAAAAATTGCTGTCCTTGACTCATGTTAGTCAATTTAATGCACTTGGAAATGTGTAAGAGCTCATTGTTTTATTTCTTACAGCTCTTGAGTATGATGAGAAAGAAGCTAGGTTGGGTATACCAGAAAGAAAGCCCTTACCTGCAACGAGACTCCTAGTGCTACAACCAGAAAATCTAATGGAAGCTATCACTAGGATGCCCCTTGTGATTCCCAGCCGACCTCTGAAAAAAGAGGAAATAAAAGCAGCTATGGGGAGTGGGTCGCAGCAGAAGCCAAGAGACGTGAGTGATGGTAATGATCCAGAATTGACGGAATTAGCTTCAGAACAGCTTAGAAAGTACAAAGCGTTTGCAGGCACACATGGATTTCCGAAGACAGAAAGGCGGGTTGATGATGTGATGACTCATTATACGGAAGATTATGGTAGTGTGGCAATGGTAGAAGAAGAGAAACGCATGCTTCCTCCTCCTACTAGTGATAGTAAAAAGGAGGAGTTTGTCAATGATTGGGTGAGATCTACTGTGCCTGCGAATGAGCAACAAGATGGCAGAGCTGTAGAAAGTAATGAACGCGAGATAGGGGAAGAAGCAGGGATGAGAGGTATCGCACAGGGTGATGATGAAGATCAAGGGAGTACTAGCGGCACTTGTAGTGGAGGTGATGCAGATCTTGCTGGGGGATATGAAAGACATACGGAAGATGAGGAAAAATCAGAGAGTAGTAGGTATAGCACTCCAAAAGCAAGTAGTCAAAATGCCACTATGGTGGAATCACCTGATGAACCGGAGCAAGTCATGAAACCAATCCAAATGGGGAACACGTCTGAGAGCGGTGAGAGCAAGCACACCCAAGAGTTTTTTGACACAGTCGAAGAACAAAATGTCTTCATCAATAAACAGAAAATAAACTGGCGCGAACGTCTTGGCAAAGGCATACACGGAGATGTGTATCTTGTTCATCTACAGGGTAATATGGATGCAGCAGCAATCGGACTTGTTAAACCTGATGTAGAGGAGATGGTCAAAAACTTGGTTAAGCTTAATCATCCAAAAGTTGTCAGCGTCTTTGGGATGACAACCTTCCATAAGCAAACCTTTATCCTTGTTGAATACATGCAGTGTGGTTCTTTGATGGAGATGTTAGCTGCAGGAACCATACACACCAGCAGGAGTTCTTTATCGTTGCTGATGCAAGCAGCTGAGGGTCTGGCATACCTCCATACTTGTAAACTTGCACATCATGATGTAGGCACACGCAACTGCTTCCTGAGGAAAGAGGAACTGAAGATTCGCATTATAGATATTCATAAAGAGAACAACTTTCTCTCTGATGTCAAAAGGTTCGGCAACTTGATGGTTGAAGTTCTCTTTAGCAAATATGAATTTGTCAGCACATCTGCGGCCTCCATGCCGGAGCTACCAAGCCAATGTCCTAAAGAACTCAAGAATATCATCAACTCATGCTGGGGTAAAGACGCTTTCTTTGCAAATATGGTTGATGTGGAAAAGAGGTTGAAACCGTTTGTGATGAAATGGATAGACATTGAAGAGTGGACTAATTTGGAAGATATTGACAAATATGCTGAAGAAATGGAAGGTAAGGGCATTTCACACTTGTAAGATTTTTATTGATTTAGTGAGATGGTTTAGATTTAATTACTTCTGCTAAGACCTTGCGTCCAAATATATTCTCCTGTGAGACATCCGCTTACATTTATAATCCCTACTGAAAAAGGTAACTTTTTGTTGAGAAACCTGTCCACTAACCATGATATTGCAGTGCTATATATACAAAGAGATGTCCATTCGTAATCTGAGCAAATAATTTTGAGCAAAGTGTACAAATAAAGTCTCTTTTTTTGTGCCAATGTGCGTTTGGATGTATGGCTTTACATGTTTGAAACCTGTCATTACATGCTCAGTTCCCTATACATTCGACACTACTGAAAAGAAAGACACAGCGGTGCTAAAGATAGCAACAGGCATTGCCTCACGGTCCGTGTGGCCAGCTGTGGCATCGGGTATCACCATAAATTCAGAAGGAACCTAAATTTAGCACCACCACTTTTCTCCTTTCAGTGATGGTGTCAATTGTGTAGGGATCTAAGTTAGTAATGGTTATAACACTTTTTTAAAGCTGATTGCAAGTTAATATAATCTACAATCCAAACTGTATTTGATATTAGATTTTGCCATTCCCCCACCCCACCCCCAAAACAAAATGTGGTCAGGTGATTATACATATCACACACAAAAAGCGAGAAAATAGTTAAAATAATACAAAAATTACAAAACAGTGGGCATTGCAGGGCTTCGAATTCCGCGGTAACACGGCCGCGCCGTTCCCAGAAAAAAGTTGAAGTCCCTGGGAAAAAAAATGTAAGCTTAAAAAATAATAATGATAATAAAAATTGCGAGCATTTCTGATGACAGGTGACTTTTTTTCTGGCAATATTTAATGATAGACAAATAAATGAGCCAAATTTTGGAGTGAATGTTAAATTACTGTCAAAAGCTAGCGAGTTTTTAGAGCGATTGGTGCATTTTTCATAGATCTCACAGAAAATTCTCATCAGCACAATAAAAGTTCCCAGAAAGGTTTATTTTTTTCTATGCCCTGAGACATTGGACAAGATTTCAACTGTTGAATTGGTGCGGTAGCATCTTTATTTGGCTAATCCATTTCAAAAATAAATCTCCCCCAACAGAATTATTTCACAAACATCTTCCACAGATGATAATCTTGATTTGGAGCTGAAGAGTAATTTCTGGACTTCTGATCTAAATAAACTTATCCAATGTGTAATCATTTATACTAAATTCATGTGATTTATTTGAATCAAATTTTAAATTCATGTTATTGGGTTTTTTCCTCAACCAGATACATATATTACAACAATTCAGCAAGATCATATCAAGGAAATGACCACAGGAGTCGCAAGTTTTGCTGGAATTGATAGTGGTGTTGGATCATCATCAGTGCAGTCAGCTACAACTCATTCCCAATATTCAGTTAAATCAGAGCTTCTTAACTCAACACCAGAAAGTGGTACATTTGATACCATGGTACCTAGCAACGATTCTCCAAGGTCCAACCTACCATCTCATGACCAGCAACTCAAATCTACACTGGAATCAGAATTAACATCAGAACAGCTCAGAAAGTACAAGGCATTCGCATCCACACATGGCTTTACAAAGACAGAAAACAGGGTTGACGAGGCTAAACACTCATCCATATCTACTCAGTTATTTGATGATTCAAAAGTTAATAAAGAGGTAACCTCAGAAGATACAGGCAAGCGCTTAATTCCACGAGACATAGGCACCTCTAGTAAGTCACTTCCTACCAGAAGGGGGTTTTCTCTGAAACTCCATAACACTGAACCAAAGATCCTAGATAATGTCAAAATTGGCAATACCATTCCTAAGCAAGGAGAATCAACAACACAGATGAGTGATAAGCATACATATGTAGAAACTGCAAAAACAGGTGCAGTATCCAAAAATGATGCCAAGAAACACCAAGCACCTGCTGCGACAAAAACAGTGGGACCATCTGGTGGTCAACTTGTCTTGGAAGGTTTGGGTATCTCTTTAACAATACCACCAGGAGCCTTGGAAGATTATGTTCCTATCACTCTATCAGCTGCATACGATGTGAGTAGACCAGAACTTGAGCAACAAGAGAGCAATGTTTGTCCTGTTGTGAGGTGCCTTCCTACCGGTCAGCAATTCCTCAAGCCTGTGATTATTAGGATACCTCACTGTGGTGTACCTGGAGAGAAGGGTAGCATGTCAGGCCATGTTTACAGTAGCCATGAAGATGAAGGTAAGCTTCAACTGACAAGATTTTGGTATAAAATTTCATAGATTAAGCCAATATTAAATGGTAGAAATGTATCAGAATGCAGAGATTTAAAGAAAGGTTGACCTTAAGATACTAGGCCAAAAAAAAATGGTATGTTACCCTTTTTGGACTTTGAACGTTGATTTTGTCAATCATTTTGATTTTTTCTTTCTCTTATGACTCAATATAAGGGAAATAAAGTCATGAAGAGTGTCAATGCAATTTTCTTGATGTAAAACCCAAGGTTTCCGTAATCTAATACAATTATCAATTTAAATATATTCTTGCCAAAATAAATGATAAATAACTGTACGTTTCATTGTAAATATTATTAATTTGTATAATTATTTTATTCCCACATTATATTTGTTTATTTAATAGTTTTTAAAATGTTGTATCCAGGGCCTCCTGGAACAGTGGTTCTTTGTCACTAAAGGAGCTACCCTGAATGAAGAAAGCTTAAATAAATAAATATTACTGAACTCATAAATAAAATAGTTTTTGTATCCAACATCTGCAGTTATACTACTTAGAATAATGATCCAAGCTTTGGTAAATTTTTGGATGGAAAAGTGTAACACAAGATTAAGCTTTTAGGCCTTATGGTAGATCAGGTATTTAGTTTCACTTAAGTATGAACATTCACTAGCATTGAAAACCTTTTGCCATATAATTGGCTGTACTTTTTTGGGCTGTGCCTTTTGTGGCTGCCATAAACCCTAAGATCAGTGTATGCACAAAGATTTTATGTTTGGACCAAGTTTAAAATCAGGTAAAAAGACAAAATACTTTATTATGATAAAAAAATTATTCTTAAATCTGTCCCTATTTGGCTTTAATGAATTTTGTGGTTCATATGTAACCATTGTGTTGAGGTTGTAGTTCTCATGGGTTTTTTAAACACTAAATTGTGTTTGTTAACTTTTTTTAGCAATATGCTTCAGATGGACACTAAATGAATGTAATAATGAAATAAACGAGGGAAAGATTACTGATATAAACAAAATTAGTGTGCTAACTCAGCTTAATATAAAGGTTGTTTCAGAGCAGCTGTGGCATTGCATCCTGATAGTTGTAGTAGACAACCATGATTTTGCAATTTAGAGTTGTGATGCAATCATAGGCTTTGTATACCAGCTCGTGTAATGACGTCGTTAGCCATGGAGCTCAAATTGGGGGTATTCGGGTCTACTCGGCTCCCGCCAAAATAAACTCCGAGTGCCAAGACTTAGGGTTATGCGTAGAGACAACCTGCGTAAATAATACTTTACGCGAATGATACGCCAACCTGCACGCAAAGCGTGTGTGCATGTTTCAACATTTCATTTTCCAATTTTGTCTCCATGCCGGAATGAAAATGGTGGCATGCCTTGTATCTCCCCTGTAAATCTATGGACGCAATAGACCTTTCCAAAGCACAACTTTCCGAGAGTTCCTTGAGCCGATTTTACACCCAGAATGGTACGTCCACATTAACGTTAACTGAATGCGTGCAAATTCGAACTTGTAATTAGGGTTAGCACTAACAAGTCACTTTTAGTGTGATCGCCCTGATGTGACTTGAAATCTTAAGCTTTAACAGCTGATTTCAAATTGAAATTTCACTCTTTGTGTCAGTGAGCATATGGTACCACCAGCCAAAAGTTGTTCAGAATTAGTGCATCTTATAATGTATGGGTCTGGTTATATTTAGATTTCACTTTTATTTTTAAAAAAATGCGAGAGAATTTTCGGGGAGAATTTTGTTGAAAAATCGTGCATACTATAATGACTTTGTACACGATTGGTTGAAAAAATGGCCACGTGATCGACATTTCAGAGATTTCCGATGGATTTTGGAAAGGTCTATAGAGCTAGCACTAACATAATTGCTGTTGATGGGTCCTTGATTAGAATATAATCCAACTAATCATGGAGTATTGCTATTTACAAAACATCAAGATAATTGATTATACAAACACAGCAAGATTGATATTGCAAGCTTGAAAATTTGGACATCATTGTGACAACGACATGCAAGTTCATAGAGTATTCAATATTACTTGAAAAAAAATAATAGTTTATTAATAAATTATTGCATTGTTATTTTTGATAGGTCAAGATGCTAGTTGGGAAAAGGCATCCTCCTCTGCAAAGTATCCAATGACTCGTATCCATAGCGACCATGTCCTTCTGTCAGTGCTTCATTTCACCGACTATTTTGTTACCATTCGTGGTATTAGGATGAAGAAAATGATATTGCTATGTTTTGTTTCTAAAGTGTGTGTTAACGAGGATCAAGATATAAGGATATATCTGTGCAACAACTATGCTGAAACACGAGAGGTAATGTGTTGTCCAAAGTCTTTTTCTCTAAATTTTCCATGGTATAGACTAAAAAGTAGGGGGATTTGAGCCCTAGCCCCAGTCCTACTCCACAGGAAAAAAACCTGTCCATATCGTGGACAAGTGACAGTGCATATAATCCTTTAGCACAAACATGGGTACATTCCACCCACTAGTGGAAAGCAAAGGTCACAAGCTTGAAAGTTATCCATACCATCTGTCTTATAATGTGAAAAAAATAAAACTCAATTCTCTTCTGAAAGCTTAAAATATATTAAAGAAGATATCTATCTATGCAAGTTTCAAGTTCCTATACAGAGTGCCTTAAAATGTATATAGGACGAACCAATAGATTATATGCTTTAAAACCTGATTGTAAAATTTAGTTGTGCCTCTTTTCTTTGACTAGTGATTTGGACAAGAGCATTTAAGAATTTAATCTGTATTTTGAACCGTTCCTTCGATAATAATATTTGAACTATAATTTTGATGCCTGTAATTGTTGAATTTATGCAGAAAATTCACGAAGAAGAAAAGACAAATCTTGACGGTATCAGAAAAGGGCCCTCTCCTCCATACAGAATACATGATAATGAGCAGGATGTCACATTTCAGCTGTGTCATCATAATGTCGGATGGATACTAGCGTACACAGGAACTAAGGTAATCATTGGTTTGCATTAATTAGTAAGTGGACTTTGCAATAGTTTCTTGACATGTTTTTTTCTTGTTTTTGAGACATTATTTTGTGAAGAGGCATTTCATTTGCCTTACAGTTACATTAATATTTTACATGTTTGATTCCAACACCCACTATCTGTTGTTCTATCTGTTGGACGCACTGATGTCACAGACTAGCATCCTGATTTCTGATTGAGGCTATTTAATGTTACTCCCTAATCCACAAAATTTAGACTCTAGCTTAATTATTTTTTGTACCAACCACTTTCTTTGATACACTGCTCAAGCTCAACAAAAATATCACTCATCCAAAGAAACTGTGGAAAACTCTTAAGGACCTCGGATACAGTACAAAGTCCAAAGCTAAAGGTAAAATTGTTCTCAACAGTAATGGTTCTCTGATTTCTGACACCCCAGCTTTTTTAACGATGGAATCAACCATTGGTTCACCCGACAGATGTTGGTCAAGAGTAGCTCCAAGATACTTAACTGAATCAGTGGGTTTGATTAAATGATCATCAAAATGAACTTGGAAGTTAGTGACCTTATTCAACTTTCTTTTTGAGCCGAACAGGATCAATTCAGTTTTTCCAGCATGTAAAGAAAGTTTGAGAGCTCGTGTGGTCTAGTGGAACAGTGCAGGACTCCGAATCATGAGGTCGCGAGTTCGAGCCCCGCTACGGCCAACGGGTTATGTCCTTGGGCAAGACATTTAATCTCGATTGCTTCG